>WEIS01045351.1:326-11106 GCA_013389965.1 Todus mexicanus
ATGCACAAGTGTTTTGAACAAAATGTTATGTGATTTTCTTACCTTTCTCTTTTCTAATAGGTCAACATATTCAAATTGGTTTTGTGACTACTGTTCAGTACTAGGCTAGCATTTTCAAAGAATTGTACACAGTATCTCCAAAGTCCTGTTTGTGAATTATCTTATTGAAAGCCTGCTGCTGTACAAATAGAATTAAAATTACTTCTCTTCATTGGATTTATTTTGCATTTATCGACTCTGACTTTTTCCAGAAGTTTTTTCATGCTTTATCATTCTTCAGCTATTTTAAGCCAGTTTAGATGTGACTAACCTGACTGTGGGAGCTAGTACTGCACCCCAATACTAACCCATCTCTGACTTAGGAGTGGATCTGTATACTTATACCAGTTGTTTGCCTGTGTGCACAGCCACTCAGAATCTAAATACGTATATGTGCAAATAAATGATTTGTGATTACTAGCTGACATTTATGCACATAAATCAGGCATCCACAAAGATCTGTGTTTGCCTGCCACTGAAAATCAGGTCCTCAGTGAATTAAATGCCATCCTAGTTAAAAACATAGCTTCATGCTGCACAAACACTATATGTATATAATACAATGTATGAATTTCAGGACTGAAAGGAAAGTCAGTCGTAAACTCTGCTTATTGATACTATTGGTGTTAAATTCTTCTCAAAAATTTAATTGATTGCTACCGAATGGAGTCTGTAAACTGATTAATGACAACACCAACACTGTCGCCTGGTTGAATCTTGTATAGCTTTCAGACAAGGCTAAACTGGAAAAAACCCAAACAAAACTTATAGGTAGTGCTCCAGTGTACGTTCTTTGGGGAAAATGTGATTTACTTTTGTTTGCTTTTATAACTATGAAAGAATTATTACAGAGCCTTCACTCAAAATGTTTTAAGTAGGCAGAAAACTAGGAAAATAATTTTCAAATGAGATGTGCCCAATTAGGTGTGAGTTAGCGGAATGCCTGATTGCACACCCAATTGGCACATTAAATTTGTCATGGTTTCTTATTTAGTTTGGGTAATTGTGCATGCAAATGAAGAGGTAGTCATGTAACCTATATTTTCTAAAAGTAATTGACATATTTACATGTGTAATTACTTTCTTTGTAACTGAAACTCAAATTTTGAACTACCTTAATGTTCAGCAAGAGCATAACCTTTGGTCTTACAACAGGAAATAAAGTTTAATGATCCACTGACAAAATGGAATTCACTGCACAAATATGGTCAATTATTTTGCCATCCTAGATTATCCTAAAATGTTCTCTTGCTGACCTAGGAAGGAGAGATATCAGCCTGGATCAGCAGTGACAGGTGACAACATCCTAGCTAAATGTAAGCAGCAAGGATCTAGATAGAAAAAGAATATTCTTCATAGTCACTAAATCACTAAGATTTTTTTTTTTTAGGAGGAATAAAAATGAGTATAGCTGGTCAACCCATCAGAAGCTTCTGTACTATGTACCATAGATATTATGTAGGTAACTATATATTAACACAGGAAACTTAATCTCATTGCTGTTGTGAAATAACTGGTGTAACAGAGATGGGATAGCTCATGTGACTAGAAGATGAACATAAATTGGTATAGTATGCTTAAGAAGGATAAACAATGGAAAAGGGAAAAACAGTTACCTTGTCTATGCAAGGTAACACACTTGGTGGTTGAAAGTGTATGCCAAAAGTCTCTGGTGAACAGTTAAAGAGAACAGGGAGAAAAAATCTGCAGGTATGTTGACAGATCTTGACAATTTGGTCTGTAAAACCAAGATGGTGAAGCTTAATGGCAACACAGATAGAAACAACTGGCAAAACAGGAATAGGATGAAATACCAGACCTTTGAGAGAGAATGTGAGATTCATGGTGGACCACAAGCTGAGCACGAGTTAATATAGCTGTGAACGTTATGTGTGGGATGTATGCTCAGATATGCAGACCACAGGATTTCTATTACTCTTGGACCTCTATTGCCAATCTGGATTGCTGTGGTTATCACATTTCAAGAAACATTTGAAAGCAACCAGGGAGAGTCCAGGAAAATGCCTAGAAAAGGTGGTCTTTGGGGAAATATTGAAAATATTGGGATGGGGTAACAGACTTCAGGTATACAGAAGTCTGGTACAGAATGAGAGGATAAACTATTTTCTAATTCTTTGGTGTATAAAGAAACAGTGATAGGCTTTGTTTTCAGCAAGAAAAGATCAAGTTAGGTATAAGGAAACACTTTCTACTTATCAGGGAAAGTGACAATACTAGTCAAAAATATGGCTTTGCACTGCGTGAGCAGACATCTGTAGAGGCTGTAAAAGCTTAATTGCTGGAGATATTAAAAACAGTTTAGCCATATGTCTTTCATGAACGACACAGGGATAATTGATCCTGCTAGAATTGGTCTAACTGGTATTCTCAGGGTTGCTTCCAACTGTTCTTTATATAATTCTGTTATTTTATGGTTGCATTTAAAATTATGTATTTTTAGTAATTGCTTAGGCTTTTACAAAACCTGAATTGAAAAATTTTAATAACCCAGCAGTGTATAATTTCACAGCTACCTACAGTTACTGTTCTCCCTCTAGCCTCTTTATTTAGTGGCTGTTTCCAGAAGAAATGTGGCTTAGTGGCTTAATATGCTTGTGCCTTTGGAGGGATCCTGAGGAGAGACTGGAGGTAATTTCAGTGTCCAAGAGAGAAACAATCAGGAAGGCTTTATTCCTCTGAAAGTTGGCTAATCCAAGCAGTCAGGGCTATCAGTGTTTGACAATTCACAAGTTTCTCAAGAACAAAATGACTTTGACTTTCAGTCTATTTTTTTGTTATTTCTTAACCTGACATCACGCTCTGAGGTAATTGTGGATATGATACAACTCATCCGCTGCACTTCTGAGCAGAGTTTGTTTTGATTTTTTTGATCCAAATACCCAAAATCTGAGAACAGGTAATGAGGACGAAACACAAGTGGATGCCCATAAAGGCAGTCTTCCATTTTTTTCTGAATTTTTTATCCATAAAAGCTGTGTGCAATCTAAAGAAAGAGCTGGAAAAACACTGAAAGCCGAAGTTTTAATAAAATTGACATGACTTACATTTTTAATGATGATTACTTCATTCCATTGTTTTGATAAAATTTGAACATGTCAATAATTTTTGATTAATTTAATGAAGATTTAATAAAAACAATAATGAAGATTCATGGTCATATTTTATCGATGTGAAAACATCTTTTAATACACGCTAGTATGATTTGTGAGTGAGAATCAGTGGGAAGGCCCTTCTGTCTTTCCCCACCCTTCCCACACCAGAAGTGGCTGGGCCAGGTGGGCTCTGCTGTCACAATGCTTGGACTTGTGCTGTGTCTGCACGTGACTAGTGTAGATGTGTATGGCCTCTTACTGTTAAGAATAATAATTTATATCACCTATGCTTGCAGTCCTGGAGGTATAATTGCCTTTAACTCTGACAAATAAGCCTTTGCTTTGTTTTGTGACAAAGAAGGGAAGTTGTAGTCAGGTGAGGGCCGGGCTCTTCTCTCAGGCAACTAGTGACAGGGCAAGAAGGCACGGCCTGAAGCTCCGCCAGAGGAGGTTTAGGTTGGGTGTTAGGAAGCACTTCCTCATAGAGAGGGTGATAAAACGCTGGAGCGGACTGCCCGGGGAGGTGCTTGAGTCACCATACCTGGAGGTGTTTAAGAAAAGATTGGATGCTGCAGTTAGAGGCACGGTTTAGCTGATGTCATGGTGTTAGGTCATAGGCTGGACTCCATGGTCTCAGAGGTCTTTTCCAGCCTTAATTATTCTGTGATTCTGTGATGTGGCAGCTCAGCTGGGGCTACAACTTCCTTTCTGAGAGAGGAAGGGGGGACAAAACTATATGCCATTATATTAATTATATCAATTATATTAATTATATTATATGATATTATATTACATGATATGATATATTATATTTATTATAAATATAAAAGATGACTGATCTTTGCAAATTCAGACTCAAAGTCATAGCCACATTATCTGCTTTCAAAAGCTCTAAGGATCTCTACACTATTAAATAATCAGGCACAAAGTCTCACAAACACTCTCTTCAAAATACAAAATAAAACATACTGAAAACTGAGTGGTGTAATTTCTATGAGAGAGTTCATTTTATCTGATATGTGAATGGTGCCATAAGACCCATTTACAGCTATCAGGATTTTTTCTTATAAGTGCATATCTTCCCTGGGCTAAAGTAATTACATTTAAATGACAGTTTTCCTTTCAGAGTGCTGCTGAAAGACAAATATTCAGACCTCAGAGCATTCACAGTGAAATGGTGTCATAGTAGAAGCATTTCAGTTTCACTTGCAGCAATCTTGATTGTTTAAGGAAGATCTACCAAACAAAATTGTTACATGTCTTATAAAAACATGTGCAGATGCTGCTTTTCTTCTAATATTTAACAAGGAATTTATTCAGATATTATTGCTATGAATTAAATATTTGCTATTGTCTCAATCTTCATATGAATGTATATGCCCATGGTCAAAATCTGGGTTATATTTCTTGTCAGTCGAAGAAAAAAATAGCATAGCACATGACCCCTAAAATTTCTGAATTATAGGAAGTGAAAAGAAGTAAGCTGGAAAGCTGCAGATAAGTGGCATCTTGAAGGTGTCTCTGAATGAGCCTTCCCTTTTTTTTTTTTTTTTACAGAAGGGTGTCAGAATACATAGAAAATAGTAGGATGCACTCAAATTTTAGAGTTTTTTTAATGAGGAGTCTTCCAAGATTAAAGTGAAGCAAAGCAGCTCTTCTCCCTAAGGAAGCATTTTAGTGAACAGTAGCTCATAAGAATTTTTGCACATCACAGCTGTATTACTTGTGTAGCTGTAGAAGTGATGGTAAGAAGAAGCAAAACTATTTTTCTTCTGCACTAGATTTACTGGACTCATGTTTCTGTAAAAATGTTTCAGGATGGGTTTGTGGGTTTCTTTCCTCCCAGTGTAATCAAAAGTTGAGGAAAATTGAAAAGATCTTTGTCTTTTATACTACGGTTAAGGAACATACATCATCTCTTTCTGTGAATGGTTAGAATATTTCTGTTGGAAGGGACCTACAATGAACATATAGTCCTTATTAGTAAGAGGTTTACTGCTACTCTTAAGTAGTGCATTAACAATGAGAGCGACAGCTACTAGTGCAGGAGTTGTAACATTGATGCAAAGATGGTGAAGCATTGGAACAGGGCACCCAGTAAAGTTTTTTGAATCTCTGTTGCTGAAGGCTTATAAAAATAAGACAGATAAAAAATTGTTTAGACACAGTTTATCTTGCCTACTCAAGATCCTTCCCAGTTCCCTTTTCTATAATCACTGATTTGTATCACATATCTCAATTTTTTTTTAATGTTTTAGGGTTTTTGTTTTGTTCATTTGCGGGTTGTTGGATGGTTTATTTATTTTGTTTTCTTTGATTGTTTATTTTGTTGGGTTTGGTCTGGTTTGGTTTGGTTTGTTTGTTTTTGGTTTTGTGGGAGTTTTTAAAAAATCCTTTAGTACTGTGAGAATGTAAGCTGTCAGTGAAAAAATATATAGTAAGTTCCTACCTGCAGAGAAAGGCTGAAATAATTGACTCTAAGGTAGCTTGAGGACACAACATAAGAAGGATTTAAAAACAAACCCCCCTTCTTCAAACAAATCATTTTGTGAACAGCGGAACCAAGGAAGCATAGTTTCCTGTGGATTCTTGCACTACATTTCTTGCCTCACCACCATCAAAATCCCAACTTTCTGCAGCTACTTTATGTCACCTACCATGATACCTCCTATTCTCCTACAAACCCTCTTCAATTGGTCAGAATAGGATTTTCATTTTCCTTACATAGCAAAAGATACTAATCTTCCTGAAGAACATCATTTGCTTTACCTAACTCTTTATAAAGCTGCTTGGGCAAGCACCAATTGATTCAAAGCTGTGGAGGTGGTGAATGCTGATTGCTGCTACTATTGGGGCAAGATAGAGAAGAACTGCCCTGCCCCTGCTTTTTCAGCACCTGGTGCACCACCAGGACTGCACCTGACTGGTGGTTTTCAATGCAATTTCAGGAAATTTCTGAGACCTCAGTATCTCTGTGATAATATGATTAATATTATTTAGCACCCAAAAGCGGCTCTTGGAGACTGGTGGAGAGATAGTGTAATGACCCAAATCTTGATTATATTAGATTAAATAAATCTTACAATTTTAAAGATAATGAAGTATCTGGAAATCTCGCTCATAGTTTTTGAACTGCTGGAATTATCAGACCTGAACAAAATATGCTTTATAATAAATAGCTCTACAATCTAGTATCTTACAAACGCTGTCACTAGCTGCTTTAAATAACCATCTTTGCCAGGAATGTAACTCCATTCTTTCACTTTAACCTCAACAATATGGAATTGTTCTGGTAAAATAATATATCTTTCTCTGGAACTGAGAAAACCACAACTGCTTCCAAGTCACATAAAATAAATTATTTCAGAGCTGATAAAAGATGTCCTGCAGGTCTGATTAAGAATTTAATCACCAGAGAGCTGCATATTTTGATATCAGGAGATGTTTTAGAAATATGTCAGTATTTGTTTATACCACCTACACTCAGGAAAGGACAAAACAAACTGGTACTGATTCTTGTTAGAATTCCTTTGTTTTGTGAATGGATATAGATGTTCTTAAAACATACATTTAGATGATTTTTCCATTTGAAATAGTGATTATAAAACCAAAGATCATCTTTGGAATCTAATAACCAAACAGTAGTTTATTAAGTGTAGCAACTTTTAAAATATTTTGTGTGTAGAATTTTGGTTTTGATGACTAAATAGACAAATGATAGTTGCTTTGATTTCTGTACACCTGTTCCTAGTCTTATGTTGGTTTTACATCTCAGGTAGGATTTGGTTGTTCACAATGAATTTGGGACTTAATGTCATCACATTTTCTGTCATCTCCTTTTGGACTGAAGAAGCAGAGTGAGTCCTGACATGGGATATATGATACTGACACTTTGGATTTCACAGAATATTGTATGGGAAGTTAAAGTGTGGTACGATATTACTTCATGTGTTGCAAAACAAGTAGTAAGAAATGTTTCATTCCTCTGAAACTGACAACTACCTGTTGCTCTTATTTCTGATATTTGAACATTGCATTTAGACTAAAAATTTCTCTTCTGCAGACATATATGGATATATACTGTATAACTTATTCAAATAAGCATTCTCCTTATGCTTTTTGTCTTTTATTCACAGGTAGTTATTCCCACCAGAGTCACATTGTGATGGGATAATACTATTGTACAGGTACATCAGCAGATATTCTAAGAAGTTTGGTGATGTGGAAAGACAAGGTCAGCTGTTTCTCTGCATCATCTCCTTTCGGTTCTACAGCAGCTGAAAACATATTTATCCCCTGGGGCCAGCAGGGCAGAGGTGCAAGCTGCCCAGTGAGGATATGCTGGCTCCATGTGGGAGGTTTCCAGCCCTGAGGGGGCACAGCCCTCAGCAGCCTCGTCTGACCTCAGCCCTGAGCCTGCTGCAGCAGGACCAGACCAGGGACCTCCCAAGCTTCTGTCCAGTCTGAGCTATTTGTTTCCCTATGGTATGTTAGTGCTCTTTACCTTCACTTACTGTACTATTGCCACATTCTTAGTGATTTCGGACCACACTCTTCCGAGTAAAGATGAATCTAGGGACAAAACCACATTTGGTGCTGTTAGAACTGTCTATATTGGGAAGGAAAAATCCAGCTGAAACATGTACAGCCAATGAATCTAGTAGTTGTGTGATTGAAATTTCCTTTATGGTCCTCTCCATGTAAACAGTAAAATATTTGTCACATCTGGAATTGTCAGATGAAGGTTTTGTTATTAAAGGAGGGATGGGATCTATTTCTCTGAATTGAAAAGAGGTAGTAGCTGATATGAAGAAAAATTCAATCAGGGTTTTCAGTTGGAGAACTGAGAAATGAAGCAACTCCAAATATTTAGCTGTTAATAAAATGAGTATGGAGTATTTCCCCCAGATAAACACACCTTTATGAGGATGTCTATGCAGACAGCATCACAGGCATTTTCAGTGGATTATAAAGTTGGTTCTGAAAAGATCATGGAGGTCTTTACTTTGTGTATTTGGATGTTAGACCTTTCCATGACTTCTTTTTACTGTGGGCTACTACTCATGCAACCACCTGATAAGTCTTGCTCAGCAATGTCTTTGCCTTAGTTTACAAGAAAGTTGGCCCTTGCCCTCTGTAAAAAAAATAAAGAGAAAGAGAGAAAAGCTGCACCACTGATAGTAGTAGTGAGCAATATTAGCCAAAAAAGGACACTACCTAGCTAGCACTTGCTTAAGTCTACCTCATCTAGATTTCAGCAACTGTTTGTGAGCGATAGTTTCCTCAGCTATTGCAGATAATCAGGAAAAAAACCCCAACAATTACAGTATTTACCAGAATCACTTTTGTATCAGCACTATCAATAGTGCAAGTGGTGTCATGTAGAGAGACAGAGGTAAGGGATGTGCCTGGGCTAGTCAATGCAGACTCGCTCAGCAGACAATGGAGAAACTCACAACTCATCTGTTCTCCTTTGGATGCCTGTTTTATAGATCATGCCTGTTCTCTTTGGCAATGTACACAAGGGATGAGAAAGGGATTCTGTGGTGACTTGCAGCAAAGATATCCATTTACTCAGGTGAATCCCCTCTTCCAGCCTCCTATTCCAGTAGGTTTGTAGGTGGCTCTATGAATTCAAATTCATCTGCACAGATCATAGGATATCTTTAAACCCTAACTGTTACTGTAGGTCATGGAGGTGTTCTTTGAAATATGTTAGTATGCCCTGCCAGCAGTGATTTTCTCCACTGCAGAGAAGTCTGTGGAGATTAAGGAGTTTTCTCTCACAAAGACCTTGCAGAAAGATTTCTAGCATTTTATTCATCCTTTTTGTAAGAAAATGGGTCAAATAAAATACATTCATATCTATATACATTTCATATATTTGAGAGTCAGGTTTTTCAGGGACAGCTTGCACATACTGCTATTTGTGTGTTGAATGCCTTACATTTGAACTGACATAGGGAGAACTGAAATGACAGCCATGGCTAACCTAGTATCAATATAGCATTGTTAATGGCAAGGCTGGTTTCTTCTCCTATCTTATTTCCCTCTGCAGCTATAAAATGAGCACCTCCTGAAAATTTTTGATGTGAGCATTTTGATTTTTTTTCACCACATCAGCGTATCATATAGGAACTGTATAAGTGTATGAATGTTTTGAGGAAAATGGTTCCTTACAGAAAAGAGTTCTTTTATGCGTATGTTTTATTTTTTTATCATGGTAACATTGGATTGCTATATCAGATCAAACTACTAACTCATCATATCCTGTAGTCTGCCTCTCACCCTAGCTAATATCTGAGGGTTTAAAAAACAAGGAACCCCCCTCTAAAATTCACTCTGAATCTGAGTCGGGTATAGACAAATTTTCTGTCTGACCTCTTTTACAAGAAATGTTTCTATATAAAAATTGTATTATGTTACTTAAGATGCATCATTGCTATAGTAACACTTTTCCTAAAATAAGTCCATAATATTTGATGCAATGCAAGGGCTAAAAAAAATAATCTACAAATCAATGTGAACCTAGAAGAGTTTTACTTAAACAATAATGAGGTAGACCAGGAATCTTGATGTGTTTGCATACAAAGACAGAAATAGAAAATAATTTAACTACTGTTATATTGCTCCTTTCTTTCAAAAACAGCCCATCATTTTTATTTCTGGTTCTTTGTTACTTGGTCAGGGTCTTTTGTCTGCAGCTAAGATCATAGTGGTTTGCTGAATCAAAATAACAGATATCTGCTGAAGGGGATATGAATGCATTATTGTTCTGCTGCTGACCTTTTATCAAGAACGTAAATACACACGCAAAGGCAAAGAATTTGGCCTAACATCAGGGTCTCTTTTGTAAAGTTTTCAGTTTACTGAAGATTTAAATTTTTAATTACTATTGGTCCATGTAAAAAAAAAAAAAAAAGGGTACAGATGGAAGGCATCACTTCAACAGGCCTGTTTCACAGAAGCTGCAGCTACCATACTGTGAATGGATAGCTGATTAATCAGTGAGCTGCCTGGAAACCTGTGCTTAGCTCAGTTTCCAGATCTCCTATAGACTTACACGACCTTGGGTAAATCACCCTTGGCAAATCCTTGAAGGAACATCTATCATTTTCTGCGTTTCACAACCAATGAGTAGGAAGCCATATAGCCTAACTTTGTATGACCTTGTTGATTTACTGTGATGAGAACCGACCCTGCATTACTTAATGCTCTACAGAGGAGGACCAGAGATGGAATTTAAGCTGGAGGAATCACAAGGCAGTTCTGGTTGGAGAGAAGCTCTGAAGATGATTTGGCCCTACCTCCTGCAGAGAACTGAACTGTTATCAAAGTTATACAATTCTGCTTGAGAACTGACTGGGTTAGAAAAATTTTGAAAATATTTGAGGATAGAACTTCTAAAGCCTCTCTGGGCACCTGTTCTGATGTTTACCATTTTGATGGTAATTTTTTTTCCTCTTGCTGGAACTTGTGAATATTGCATCTCCAAGAAGAGCCTGGTTTTGCCTTTTCTGTAACTGCACTTCAGGTTGTGGAAGACTGCAATTAGACTTCACTCAGCCTTCAATTCTCCAGGTAAAAAAAAAAGAAAACCCTGTTCCTTCAGGCTATATGGCTTCCTA
>WEIS01045358.1:2618-27210 GCA_013389965.1 Todus mexicanus
TTTTTTTTTTTTTTTTTTTTTTTTTTTTTTTTTTTTTTTTTTTTTTTTTTTTTTTTTCTGTATTTGTACTGTTCACAGCATGACTGGAGTTCTTATCAGAACTTCACAAGTGATAAATAATAATACCTCGAAATAAGTTATTTACCCATCATAAAAAATAACAGAATTGGGCTTGTGCTTATCTTTACCATTTAAGCAGTATATACTCTTCCTCCACTTATTTAATCAATTTTGTCCTAGCAGCATGGTCAGACACAAATAGTAATTAGCATTGAACCAGACCTTCTATTTAATATAGAAGTTATTTCACTGTACAGAGACTACTTAGCTTCTTTGTTCATAACATATAGAAAAAGTGGAAAACATTGACAGTCTGCATTTTGAGGGGTCTTTAATATTTCTTCTATCTATCTTGTTAAATGTATGGGGGGAACAGTTCCCTGGAATTTGCAATTTTTTCTTGTTCTTACAAGGTATGACACATTTATGAATGTTCTGTTTAAAAGACAGGGTCATGCTTAAATTTGGTGGGTAGAATCAATTCTTCTTTATTAATAACTGTGATGCTTTTACACAAAGAACATGTGGGAAGTGCAAGAAGGACTGTCTGGCTTAGGAAAAAAAACAACCCATGACTCTTGGACTGACGATTTATTGAATTTCTCAAGGAGGGAAGGAAACACTTTCAACATGGGCACAAGGTCCCTGTGCATGTCCTCAGTGTTGCAAGTTCCCTGCGGTGTGGTTGGTGGAGAGAAGCTATGCTGCCTAGTAGATGACCATGAAACACAGATAGATGTTCAAATTGTTATCATCGACGATAATAGAAATTATTTTCTGCTTTAAGTCACACATAAAAAAAAAAGCACAATGCTGCCAGTGTTCAGAGAAAGAGCCAGATCCAACGGCAGATCCATCACTGCTGAATTCTTCAGTATCTGTGAGTCCTCCTGCTGCACCATGTTGATCACCTCCATTCCTTCCCCTGTTGATGAGGCCAAAAATGTTTCCTCCATTTGCTCCCAGCCTGTAATCAGGGGTGTGTGGGGACAATGTAAGCTTACTTGTTGTTTTCTTCCTTCATACTTGGATCCTTTTCACTCTGCTTACCCCCCTCTTTTCTCTCCCTGCTTTCTAAACTTTCAATTCCATTTCACCCTTACTGTGTGTCCATTTTCTCCTTCATACTAAGCAGTTTCCCCACTAATTTCTCAACACACTTCCTCCCTTACTGTTGCCTATCTTTCTTTCTCTCTTCTCATGCCAACTTGTTCTCCCTGAATTCTGCACTTTGGTTGTTTCCCGGGTATGTTGTGTGCTGTGACAGTGTCTCATGTTTATTCATCCATTTCATTGCTGCATGACAAACAGGAGACAAGTGTCCAGTGGAGCAGAGACAGAAGTGGAAAAAGAATGATGGCTCAGACACTCCTCAGGAAACAGCATTTGAATAGCCAGCATGTCACAAGCTCTAACTTTTTTTTTTTTCCAAGAGGGACCTAATGTCACCTTGAGAGGAACAGATCATTTCAGAAAAGGTGCTAGATCTATAAGTGAGCCAAGTAGTCCAAAGACCGAAACTCATCAGAGTCAAAACCCACTGCCTTTTCCAGTGCACAGCCAGTCAGTTTTCTTCGGGATTTAGGGTTATTGATTACTGTCTTCTCACAGGGCAATTTATTTTAGATATTGCTTTCTCAAGCAGTAGTCTGATTTTTAGAGGGAGTTGTGTGTTAGGAATGCTTGATTCTTATTCCAGGTTGGCCTGGAACAAAGTGCCTGCTTCCTTATGCCTCTACCTCAAGAAACCATGAGTTTCTGGACAGGGAACTTTGCCATTAGACTATATCCTATTGAGTAATAGTAAGAGAGGTGGCATGAGAAAGACTGCAACCACAGTGGCAAATGTGACTGCTTCCCAAAATGAATATCAGACAAGTACAGAGTGCAATGAAGTATTTGTGTAAGCACATTGCTTATATGAATAAGAGAATTCTTGCCTGAAAAAGCCCTTTTGAAATATTTTCTTTTGGAAATCACTTTCTCCTCACTCTCCCTCCTTTGAGTCGTCTTCTTTTTCTCTTTTTCCTGCACTTTTTCATTATAAGTCATCCCAAATTAATTCTTTCATTCTGCCATGACTGCAGCAATAGGCCTTAGTGACCCTAACCAGTCTCAGCTGGAGCCTTCACCCCCATCCTCTGCTCATGGGTCCAGGCACGTCATTTAAGCTCAGGCCTGGGTCTCCAGTCTCTATTGCAATTACACCTATCTCCAGCTCCATCACAGCTGTGCCTGGTCATGGACCTTGTTATACTGGATCTTGACCTATGAATTGTCTTCCTGGTTTGACCCTGAATATGGCAAATCACTATGGACTTGTCCGGCAGTCATGGGACTGTGTCTGACCCTGGTTTCTTTCACAGGATCTGATCCTGGCCCTGACTTGCTGACTTTTATTCCTGGGTTGACTTCGAACTTGCCTCATGATTATGGACTTACCTGTGATCTGTATTCTTGACAGATTAACTGCCTATCCCTATCTATAGCTACCTAACTACCATCCTATGGTGTACCTTGCTTGCCTTGCCTCAGGGGTTGTAGGGTCTGGGCCCTGGCTGGTAAGTCTCCTGCCCTGCCAGCCTTGCTGAGCAGACACTTCTCTGATGGCTCCCTGTCCCTTAGAAAGCAGCTGAAATTCGCTGCTCCCTGGAAGTTAACTTGGGCTTTCTTGAGCACTGAGGTGAACACCATGGAGCTGGGCCCACCACTGAGCAAGGCCTATGATCCCTTCTGGAGGACTGGCTTGGCCCTGGGAGCTGCCCCTAGGATTCTAAGTGAAGTCCCCTCAGCTCGTGGACTCCCAGCTTCTGGTGCTCTCCAGGGGTGCCCTGAACCTTTCTTTCCAAGCCCTCTGAGCCTCCAATGCTCCTCATGGGCAACTGGATCCACACTCCTGTCCCCCATATGCCATGCTCGTTCCCAGTTTCTCATCCCTTTTCTGGCTCTTTACCCTTGGGAATTGTCCTATGACATTCCATAGCAATCAAATGACTCTGCAGCACATCTTTTCTGACACAGACCTCTGTAGGGCGAGAGAGGGATGTGCTGAGAAGGTCTGAGGCTGCAGTCAAGGCCATGGGTGAACTAAGAGGCCTTAATGGCTCTTACCAGCCTGAACTTATGCCTTCTGCCATGACCTCTGCCCCATTTAAGTGTAGGGCTGGGCAGTCACTGGGCTGTGTCTGACCCTGGTTACTGTCACTGTGTCTGATGCAGACACTGATTGGCATTCCTCCTTGAACTTGGGCCCGTCTCATCATTGTAGACTTCCGTGATGATGTCTGTGGGGACTGCGTCCTGGCAGGTGATGCCCCTGCCCTGCCAGCCTTATTATCATACTCAGGTGCTGGTTACCTACTCCCTAGAGACCATCTGACTCCCAAACTTCTGTGTCCATACCCCATCTCATTTCCTGCCTTTATTTGCTCTCCAAGCCTCCTCTTTCTTCTCCTCTCAATTCAACTCATCCTCTTACCTACTAATGAACTGTTTCCCTCTTGCTGTCCATTCTTGGCTGTGTGAATCATTGTCTGGCTTTTCAGTGGTATGAAGGCATTAGAGAAGTCTGGGCAGTAAGTGGCCAGGAACATAGTCATCAGACAGATGGTAAATCCCAGGGAAACCATCAGGGTTGGATTACCCCCTAATCTAATTTTCCTCTCCAGCACAAGACACTTCTGCTCCTCACCCCTTTTCAGCCAGTGGAGTCAGGATTTCCCTAGCTCCACAGTCTTACTCAGGGCCCATTGTGACATCACCGCACTCCTCTGTCACACAAAGGTATTAGGTAGAAACAGTATCGACTTTGCGTCATATGTAGCTAACAACATTCTAAAGGATTAAAAGAGTGGAAAAGCTTTTGGGAATCAATAAGAATATGTCTCTGCTCAAAGCTGAAAAGAAATAGGATTGTAGGGTTAGGATCATAACAATAGGACATTACCTGGAGTGAAAATTCACATTTAATCCTGAACATTTTTATAGCTCTCTCTTACAAATAGCAGTCACAAGTAACTGACTGAAACTGAACAAAAAATGTTTTATAAGACTGATACAAGTAGAGGGGAAAGCAAAATGTAAGGGCTTTCACACTTCAGTGCTTAATCGATTATTATTATTTAGTGCTGTTTGACTCACACAGCCTCTGTGGATACAAATAATTTTTTTAAAAATAATAGTGGAATGGCAAGCATGTGTTTTAAAATGTCCTCTAGATGGTGATCTAACATCATCAACACAGAAACAGCTCATCTTACAAAACATCTATTCTACAAGGAAAAAAAAAAAAATCTCATGTCTTATTAACCCTTGCCATTCACTTTGCCATACCACACTGACCACTCTGAGTCCAGACTACATGTTAGACCTCTGATGATGACTTTTCACCATGTAACCTGGGAGATAATTTTCTATTTTCAAACTCACATTTAACATCAACTGTCATTTGCTGTACCAAATATCTTCCACACTTCCTGAATTAACATAAAATTTTATGTTACCACTGTCTTTCCTTTTTCTTTTTCTTCTTTTAATAATGGTCTTTCTATTCAAGATCTTCACTTTTTTTCTGAGATGCTCAAAAACTTGTCTAGAATTTAGGCAGATCAGGAATTTAGGTTGTCAAATCAAGACAATAATTATCCCAGGTCTATGAATGTCACTACAGAAGTAAGCACATGCAAGGATATATACATTCTGATTTATAGATTTCTACACCAGGTGGTGGTCTTGGGTCATCTTCAGATTGCTGTCCAAAATATTAAAGAATTTTTTTCCAGCTAATCTTCAAACGATTTTACAGTCAGCCCAAAAAGCACTGATTAGAATCAGACTGCAGGAACTTAGAAGATCATTTTTTTCATAAATATTCAGTAAGTCGAATGATTGAATATTACATGCCTGTATAAATTTCTTATATACTGTCTCATACTGAATGGTGCGTAAAAATGAGTGAGATCAGTATACCAGGTAGCTCTATACTTGAATATATGAGAACAGAAGCTTCAACAGATCTGAAGACAGAGTGAATCGGACAGGCCAAGAGGGAGTGGGACTGGAACATGGACTTTTCAGTCCTGCAGTCTGACTAGTAAAGCAACTTCAAGGGACGTGTTCGCTACAGAGATCTCTGGATCTAAAGGAATCTGTATCCATTTCAGTGAAAGATTGTATATCAAAGGTGTTCTGCATTCCTCATCTGAGTGTGGAATACTTTCAAGTCCTCACCTGCACCCCTGAAATTCTTTATTTAACCAAAGTAGATAAGTAAATAGATGCGAGATGTAAAAACTCATACTACTGCTGAGGTCATGGTGACATATTCATGCTGGCATAAGTCCAGGGTCCTGCCTCAGCAAAGAATCCTGCCACAGGATGCTTCCTCCTTCATCTTTTCCTGTGCTAACACGTGTTGGTGTGGCTCAGGCATATTTGGTGACAAAACTTTTAAATACAAGTTTTATTAGGTAACTTTTCTAGTGAGTTAGTTTGGGATCCAGTTAACTATGCAATGACACAAATACTAGTCTGCGGCTAGGCAGTAGACAAAAACGATCGGGGTGGGACAGAGGAAGGCTAGACTGCCTTTACTGGGTGCTGGACACTACTAATGGAATGACTATGCAACTCTTGCTTGAGTTCAGAGAGTTCAGACTCTTTGTTCGTTTGTGGTTATGTATGTTCACCAGCAAAGAATATGTATGATGAAAGCAGGAAAGGAATGCAATAAGATGAAATGTGAAATGAGAAACATTTAGGCTAATAACAGTGCTCCTTAAACACAGCTCCATGGCTGAAGAGTTAAAAAAATCAAAATGAAAAATGATTTTTTTTAAAAAAGAAAATATATAGAGAATAGAACCAGACTGTCTATCAAATAGATTTTTACTTGGTATGGCTGACAGTAGTAGCAGGATATTCAACTGTCCACCTCAGACCTTGTATGGATATTTTTCTGGATGTTCCCTGTTAGAGTATTTTGCATGTGTGGGTGCAAGTATGTGTGAAAATTTCAGTTTGTATGCATTTAATACAAGAAAGAGCAAATAAAGTTTGAAAGAATTAAAATAATCCTGACTTTTTTCCCCCAGTTTTTCTTTTCCCAGAATTAAATCACACTTTGTCAGCACTCCCACTTCACGTGGAGGCAAAAATTGCTCTAGATTACGCAAATCTATCTTCAACAGATTAATTCAACTGATTTGTTTAAAAAGTTGTTCGATACTGTGCCTAATTTGGACACATTTTGAACTGCCTCTTTTTGTGCTTGGGCTTCTCTGGTCTGCACACCAGTAGATTAACCTCACTTCCTCCTTCTGAAGAGGACTGACTTCCACTCAAAAATCTCAGTCGACATGGAATCAGTCCTTTTCTGGAATCTCAGTCCTTTTCTGGAATCCACATGGTTGTTTCTCCTTATTGTCACACTGACATGGCACTGGACAACAGATTCCTGACTCAGGTTGTGCTTTTCTAACCAGAGCAAGAGATACATATGCATTTTTGTAGCCAATGGAGAGTATTCTCAGTGCAGTCCAAGGGATTGCCCTTGGACTCCTCTGAAGCTGAGGCTCCAAGGTAGAAAAAAACAGTGGATATGGATTCCTCTGTCTATACAGTGGATGCAGAGTGGTGGGCAATGAGCAGCCTATGAGAGAGATGAGTACATTGAAACTATTGGATAAATCGGAGTTGTAGCAGTAATTTCTCTTTCTAGGATTTTTGATTCAATATTTCATGCTTACCTCTCTTAGCTAATTTGACAATGTGATGCAATGCAAGGCATAAAGATCACGCAAACATCCAAGCCAGCACATTGGCCACTGCTCTCAGGTTGGTCTGGGGGAGGGGGATAAGACAAAATAGTTAATGTATGCTTTCTCCCACTTCAGGCTGAAAGAGCTGGTGCATGAAATCTAGTAAAGCAGCTCTCTGGTCCAGTGAAGCATAGGACAACTGGCAACAGCAGGTAGGTTATCACTGTCTGCATCAGATGACCCTCCAATGTGAGGTCAAAACCCCATTGGATTTATAATGAGGAGGTGGAGGAGGCTGTAAAGTCATTCCCAAGATGAAGCAGTGAAGGCCTTGAGGCAAAAAGGAGCCAATGGAGGGAGGAAAGGAAATGGACCGAAAGATCATAATCAGTGAATTTCTGCATCCTACCCCAAGGCTGTATTCCTCAGAGAACAGAATAGTGCCAGGCAACTAAAGGCATGCCCACTGGCTGATTTTGGTGCCATGATCTGAAAACTGATAAAGATGGTGAACTTGAGGATACTCTAGTCTGTAATGGGGAACTTCAGAACATGACTGAGAACAGATCGATCCCCAGGGGAGTGTACAGAGCTACAAAAGCCAGAGAATAGGGTAGGGGGAATGGCACAAGTGGAACTGTGTTACGATCTCAGAGCAGCACTAAGTGGAAAGATACAGGGCAGGACAGAGGGAATTGGCAGAGGAGTTTTTTGAGTCATTGTACAGGAATCCACAAGATGGGAACGACAGACCTTGAAAGTTCTGTGTTTGAGATGAATGAACTACTGCAACTCAGGCCACAGACAGTTGAGAGTGGAGATGTGACTGCAGACAGTTCTATATCATGGCTGCTGATCTGGTGTTGCAGGGAGTCGAAAAAGTGCACTGCAAATTCTGAGAAACTAGTTCCCCTCTGGCACAGTTATTGTCATTTTTTCTATCATCCTTATTACCCAAATGATAACTTGTCTCCTGGAATTTGTTTTTCATGTTTGTCACATGCAATATACAGGAAGGCATGCACTCTCCCTCTCTGCTTTCTCGTGCAGAATTCACAGCTTCTAAGGTTGTCGGTACATTGAAAACTTAGGAAGAGAGGTGAAAAAGAGCAGAAACCTATCTGATGTTTCATAATGTGGCCATTTTTCACCACCAATATCGGATGCTGAAAATGAAAATGCCTTTCTTCTAGCAGCAGATACCAGCAGTCAAGTTGTCTCTGTTCTTGCCATGATTGCTATTAATTATTTAAAATGTGGAAGCATATGCAATATATGTAGTGTGAATCAAATCTGTATTAAAATTAGTATTCCTTCATAGCCAGAGAAAGAGTCACCTCCAGGAGGTAATCCTTCCCAACCAGCTCAAACAGCTGTACTAAGACAAGATAAATTACTTTCTACGCTAACACTGATTCAACTGATTTTTAAATACCTAGATTTAAATGAGATAATCACCCCTGCTTGTAATTTTGAAGAAAGTGAATTCAGATAAGAGAGAAAGTTCGCCACCAGGAGCTTCTAAATCACACTACTCCACTGCCTGCCTGGCCCCTTTTAAATACATAAGGAACCTAATGCCTTTATTAGCAGCAGAGGAGTCAGCATAACCTAAGGAGAAAAAGCTTTAGATGTTGAAGTACTTTTCTACCTGGCCTATCAAGCCTCACATCGTTTATACAAATATCTTTATGACCACCTCCCTGTGCATTCAATAAATGCTGAAATCTCCTCTACAGTAGTCTAATTATGTTTGTCTTAAAACATTCTTATCTTTTTTCTCTAATTTACTTGGAGACCAGGATGTTGACACTGTGCCACATGACATCCTGGTCTCCAAGTTGGTAAAATATGGGTTTGATGGATGGACAACACGGTGGATAAAGAACTGGCTTGGTGTCTGCACCCAAAGAGTGGCTGCCAATGAGTCCATGTCCAAGTGGAGGCCAGTGACAAGTGGAGTCCCTCAAGGATCATTACTGGGACCAACCTTGTTTAACATCTTTGTTGGTGACATGGACAGCGGTATTGAGTGCACCCTCAGCAAGTTTGCCGACAACACCAAGCTGTGTGGTGCGGCTGACACACCAGAGAGGAGGGATGCCATCCAGAGGGACTGTGACAGGTTGGAGAGGTGGGCTTATACCAACTTCGTGAAGTTCAACAAGACGATGTGCAAGGTTCTGCATCTGGGTCGGGGCAATCCCAAGCACCAACACAGGCTGGGCAGTGACTGGCTTGAGAGCGGCCCTGAAGAAAAGGACTTGAGGGCACTGGTGGATGAGAGGCTCAACATGAGCTGACAGTGTGCACTTGCAGCCCAGAAAGCCAACCGTATCCCGGGTTGCATCAAGAGAACTGTAGCCAGCAGGTCAAGGGAGGTGATTCTCCCCCTCTACTCCACTCTAGTGACACCCCACCTGGACTACGGCGTCCAGTTCTGGAGTTGCTATAACAAGAAGGATATGGATGTGCCGGAGCATGTCCAAAGAAGGGCCATGAGGATAATCAGAAGGCTGGAGCACCTTTCCTATAAAGACAGACAGAGATTTGGGGTTATTCAGTCTGGAGAAGAGAAGGCTCCAAGGAGACGTTATTGTGGCCTTCCAATATCTTAAGGGGGCCTACAAGAAAGCTGGTCCGGGACTTTTCAGGATGTTGGGTAGTGGTAGGACTAGGGGGAATGGAGCAAAGCTGGAGCTGGGTAGATTCAGATTGGATGTTAGGAAGAAGTTCTTCACCATGAGGGTGGTGAGACATTGGAACACGTTGCCCAGGGAGGTGGTAAAAGCCCCATCCCTAGAAGCCTTTAAGGCCAGGCTGGATGGGTCTCTGAGCAACCTGATCTAGTGTGAGGTGTCCCTGCCCATGGCAGGGGGTTTGGAACTAGATGATCTTTGAGGTCTCTTCCAACTCTGACAATTCTATGATTCTACTTCAGGCTATCCTGGTCAAATTTAGACACAAGGTAAAATATAAATAACTTGAAAGAGTTTCAGCTTTTTACTACTTCAGAAAGTCACAACCCTTAAACTCTTAGGAAAATTAATAAACTACCTTTAAGATTATAAGAAACACAATATGGGAAATTTTGTTTGCCTTCTGCTCTCTGAATATGCTTTCTTGATATTTCTGTGTTGTTTTTATCTGGTAGTGAAACCTGAGAAGTCACAGGCAAACTTTGTAGACTCAGTCCACTGCAGGTTTTGAAGGTCTTTCTGCAGAAGGCATTGTAGTACTTGTGCAATGCAAGTTATGTTCATTTCCCAAGGACTATGCATATATCCATCTCTCTGCTTTTTATTCAGTTTTTTTAATGTAGATATTAATGTTTTTCTTCAAGGCCTATGTGGAAAAAGATACAATTTCACTGCTTAATTAAATTACTAAACATAATTAGTCATCATTGTTTAATAAATGAATATATATCATGATGACAATAGAATGAGACCTCCAAACGGATGGAGGCTACATATATCCAGGGCTCTTGCAAATGACAATGTGAGGCAATTCTCCATGCACTTATGAAAAGTACAAAGAAGAGGAATGGAATAGCTACTGTGGGAATGCAAAAGTCATTAGGTGCATTGTGAAGGCCTTGAATCCCTTTCTTCTCAGGCTGACTTCAGTGACATTGTTCTGATACGTTTTCTTTATGAATGGGCAATTATACAAGGTTCTGTCTTAATTTCTCTTGAACCTGTTCCAGAGTTGACCACATGATGTAACTATTCATTAGATAAGGTACACAAATCACTGCTGCAGTCTCCTTCCAGGCTGCAATTTGGTTTGGGGTAAATGAGGGCAGTAAAATGATAAGATGGAGATCCAAGATAATTAGGTAGTTTGTAAGAAAGACTGTGATAGTTCACTGCTGTCAGAGGTGTTACAATGAACTGCCCCTGAAGCTGCACAGTCTGTGTCATGCAGTATACTTCAGTCAGTCTTATTAGAGAAGAATATTTAGTAGTAAAAGAACTAAACAAATAATTCTGTGTTCAAACAATTAAATATGATTATTAAGAAAAAGAGTCTTATTTATTTCTTATTATTCTAATCATGTTTCCTAAATAGCCATGGAATGTTATGGAACATTTATGTTAATCTCAGTGACTTTCACTTCTGAATTTCCCAAGTCACAGTTACCATTCCAGTTTTTGTCTGTTCAAAGTTTTACTCTTCCAGTCTCACTTCTTCTTCTGTTGATATTTATAGGCCTGGGTTTGCTACACTTACTTGCTGTAATGGAATAGGCAGATGTAAGAGACTATAGTGTTGCTTTACATGTAACCATATTCAGATTATGAAAATAAGACAGTTGCAAAATAGCAATACCTTCATTTGGAGCCAAGATTTTGCTTAAGTAGTATCTGCATGTGTACTAGCTAAGTGGAAGAGTTACAAATGGTCTTGAAGATGTCTGACGTAGGTAGTTACACAATACAGTACTCTAGAAATTTTAGTGTTGGATTTGGGTTTTTTGTTTGCTTTTTTCTTTCAGTTTGCTGAGACAAAAACAGTCGACTTAAAATTGAATGTTTCAATGTTATTTCTTGGTAAATTATTTGAATTGTGTAAACAGAGTTGTCTGGACAGAGAGAAAGTATTTTCGTCCCACTGTGATGCATTTGGACTGAGAGGACTGTGTTGACAGATTGGACAAGTAATGGCTGCATCTGCAAAGATATGATCTTAGATATTATGCATTATCTACATCTTCTCTAATGTGCTTGACCTCTTTATCTATTGTATAAAGCTCTTTTTAACCTGAGGCCCACCCTTTTACAGATACACCTTCAAAATACTAGTGGCAGGAATACTCCCTAGTACCATAATACTGCCATACTTCCTTGGAATTGCAACAGAGTGCAGAAATTGCCGGAATGTACATTCTTCTCATAATGCTCATGATAACGTGATGCCCAATCTGTATTTTGATCTGTGTGTTTTGGAATGTGATCTACGTCCACCACTGCAGCATCTGAGCTCAGCTTCATATGCAGCTTCTTTGAGTATGTCTTGCAGTCTAGCCCTGGGAAACAAATAGTAGAAGTTGTTTTGAAGATTTTTTTTTTGTTGTTGTTCCTTCTTTCCAAAGATAGAAGATTCACAAGTGTTTTTGTGAAGATGAACCCCAAAGGTGGGGAAGTTCAAATGTCTAATGTTTAGTACCTTATGTGACTGCCTCCTAACCTCCCTTTCGTGTGAAATGGCATAATTAAAAGGTATATTCTTATTTTTTTCTCCTCATGACTACCTAATTAGAATCTTTGCTGTTTCTAGGTAACATAATCAATATGCTATTCATATAAAAATATTTTATGCAGTTTCATAGGAAATTATATTTCACAAAGCATAGACAATATTAAAGAACTGACACAAAATATAAAACAGTAGAAATGTTTCCTTTGTGGTATAAAGAAGTTTTCTTTAAATTGCAAAATGGCCTTTTATTTGTCCTATAGAAGTTACCTGTGTTTTTTATAGCCATTTGTTCATTTAGGCAAGGTTTTAATGTACTCCCTTAGAGTAGTTAGCTGTGGAAGAACTCTGACCACTATATTATTTAGTGTTAAATTATCTTATAATTTATTATCAGATTAGCATTTCCCTATGTATTATTAAAAAATTTATCTTCTAAAGATAATGCAAATAAGCAACAGTGGCTGAATGACTGCTCTAATTCATAGAGGCATCACCAAGATATCTTCAGGAAACACTCACTATATGGCAGCATGTGAACTAAAGACGTAGCCTTGTTGTATTGATTATATGTACAAGCTTCCCATACTCTGATTCGTATTATGAGTTCTGATTTATATTATTTCTGAAAAAGAAACAGATATCAAAGTTTTGTTCCTGGATGGTGGAAATGAAAATGTCTCTGACTGTTGAGAAAAGGAAATTTCCAAATTAGGAAAGATTAAAAACACTATGTAGCCTAAAGAAAGAAAGAAAGAACAAGAGGTGGTATTATACTTTTTAAGACTGGGACCAAACCACCAAGGTTATGAACTGTAATACAAGTACTCATTTTTCAAATGAAGTTTGTGTATAGCATCACATGAAAATAGATAGGGAGTCAATATTTGTAAGTTTACTTCAGAAGGAACCTAAGAGGCAGAGAAGGCATTAATACATAACAATTTTCCTTGGCAATCACACATACGCAAGAAGCTAAACGGAATAAGTGTATTCAGTAAGCATTTATTTTTCAGCAAACTTGATGACTCCAAAGGGCGTATTATGGAAAAATGCCGTGGGTACACAGGAGATGTTCAGGTGGAAAAATACTTTGTGGTCTTTTCCCCAGGGTTTGGATGAAGGTCACCCAGGTACAATGTTCTTACAGCAGTTCTAGAGATATGACCTCTGATCTTACAGGTTAAAAACAGAAGATGGGCAAAGACTTGGGCCCTAATGTTGGTTACTTGGCTATATTAATGGAAAATCATCTACTTAAGACCTTCAGCTGTTGTGATTTACTCTTTGTGATGGTCTTATTCTAAGTCAAAGTTCACACTGAATATCCTAAGAGTTCCGTTCCCCAAAAATATGATACTACCATTTTATTTCTTTGGAAAATGATGGCCTTGAACCTCCAGAAACTTGATTCTGAAATCATGAGGAGCAGATAGAATCATAGAACTCTAGAATAATTAAGGCTGGAAAAAACCTCTTAGATCATTGAGTCCAGCGTATGACCTACCACCACTAAGTGTGGCATCCAAGCTTTTCTTAAACATCTCCAGGGATGGTGACTCCACCACCTCCCTGGGTGGCCCATTCCAGTGTTTTATCCCCCTTTCTGTGAGGAAGCACTTCTGAATATCCAACCTAAACCTCCCCTGGTGCAGTTTCAGGATGTTGCCTTCTCGTCCTGTCACAAATTGCCTGGGAGAAGAGCCCATCCCTCTCCTGCCTGCCACTTCCCTTCAGGTAGTTGTAGACAGTGATAAGGTCCCCTCTGAGCCTCCTCTTCTCCAGGCTGAACAGCCCTAGCTCCCTCAGCCTCTCCTCATAAGATTTTCCCTCCAGTCCCTTCACGAGTCTGGTCGCTCTCCTCTGGACCTGCTCCAGCACCTCAATGTCCTTCTTGAAGTGAATGGACCCAGAACTGCACACAGTACTCGAGGCGAGGCCTCACCAGTGGCGAGTACAGGGGCAGAACTACATCCCTAGACCTGCTGGCCACACTATTCCTGATACAGGCCAAGATGCCATGAGAAGTTGCTTCTTCCTAACTATAAATGCAAAGATGATACATGTTTCAAGAGATGTCAGAATAAGAAGCAGAATAGTTCATAGCAAACCCTTGTGTGCAGAGAAAGCTAAAAGGGTCTTTGCTGAATTAGCTAGCTTGGTTGGTGCCAGTCGTTATCAATTTGCAATGAATCATGAACAGCTGTTGCAACTTGGTGGCAAGTTCTCATCCAAAATCCTTTAGCTAATACACAGAGATACCATGGTGATTACAGTGTGGTTGTACCCTTGGTGTGTATGTATTTGAAATAGGTCAATTTTTAAATTACTTGGCAGTGGGTATGTCTTGGGAAGACAAAGTTATTTTCCAGGTACTATGAAAGGCAAATTCCTCTGGTTTTCCCTGCAAATTGAGATCTCGCAAGTTTATTTCAGCAAAATTCAAATCCTCTGAACTTCATACACTGCAGTCCAGAAAATATTTTAAAAGTTAATAGTACAAAGTGAATTTTCTGTTTCCTAAGGACAGCCTTTAAAAATTATTTTTCAGCATAAATAAGAAATCCAACTTTAGCTCTTTGCTACCTGTAAGTACAATCTGTTGATTTAGTTATAACAACTCATCATTATATCACAAATTGAAATGTGTTTGTAAGCAGTATTCAGGTCTCAGCAAGTGCTGAAAAAACAAATAGAGCTGGTTCACGCAAAAACCCCTGAGGATGACAGTCACATTTATTGGATGCTTGTTCATCTCCAGTATCTGCTTTGGATAATGCTTGAAGAAGATGACAGTGGTGTAACTTGACGGCTGCACAGTTCTAGCATGTACGAACATCAGTGAACACGTAATGATCAGTTATAGGAAGTTCATATGTTAACTAATAAAATTAAAACACAAATTTTAAATATTTGTCAGATTTTTAGTTCTTAAAAGCACTACCACAGACTCATAGCCTTTAAAGAGGGTGTACTCTTTCCTTGCTCAAAGCAGTGATAACATAAAAGTAGTTCAGCTTGCTCAGTGTCTTCTTCAACTGAGTTTTGAAAAGCTCAAAGAATGAAGATTTTACAGCCTCTCTTGACAACCTATTCCACTGCTGAACCATCCACACAACACTGTTTGAAAGTGCTTGCTTTTTCTCCTTGGTACCTTTGAGAAGAGTCTGGCTCTTTCTTCTCTGTGATGCTGTTTAAGGTAATTAGACACTGCAATTAGACCAGTGTCTTCCCCTACCTCCATCCACCCCTCTTAGCTATTTCCATGGTAAAAAAACCCAGCTCCCCCAGTCTCACCTTGAATACTGTTGTCCATCTTAGTGGACCACTGTTTGACATGCTCCAGTTTGCCAGGCCCTCTCCTGCACTGAGGAGCTTAGCTCTGGGTACAGTCTCTTACATGCAGTGTAACCCCTCTGAAATGGAAGGGAATAGTGATTTCTCTTGATGTACTGCCTACAGTATCACTAACATATTCTAGCATGTGGTTAACCTTCATTGCTGCAAGGGCATACTTCAGGCTTACGTTCAACTTGCAGACTCTTGTCTGCAGAGATGTTCCCTAGACAATCTTACCCTATCCTGTACTGACATACAGAGTTTTCTCTACCCTTGACCCAGGATTGGATATTTGTCTTTGTTGAACTCCATGAGCTTCCTGTTGGCCTATCATTTTATCAAGTAGTCTTTGAATAGCAGCCCTATCTTCCAGCACAGCACCCACTCCTTACACTTCGGTGTCATCTGCAACCTTATTGCAGACACCCTTTGTACTTAGAATGTATTTGTGGTACTATCAACAATGCAAACGAACTTCCAGCAATCCAGCAGAGGGCAGCCAGTCTCTGCTAATTAACAAGTAGGGCACAGAGGAATGTCAACGCACACATACTACCCCTACATCAGCACTTCTTGTGTTTCAGAGATAAGTAGGTTAAAAACTAGGACATGCACTACAAACACCGTTGGGAATAACTAAAATAAAATACGCATTTATGTTTGTTATTCAACTGTTGGCTATTACATTGAGCCTTGAGCTTGTGTTTAGTGATAGTGGATGCACAGTGACCACACCTCTATACTGGGATATTAGGTTTGAATCAAGGAGAAGTGAGGTTACTACCAAGTCATATCCTAGTGCCATTTTATGATGTCAAATTTGTGGTGCTCTGTTAAGTTGTGATATTTGAGTCACATTATCTATACTACCTTCAACAGCATGAGTATTATTTCTGTTGCTCACTCAAGAAAAAAGTGTCATTTTGGATCATCTAAACAACAAAAGGTAAGTCCTTGGTTAAGATGTATTTCAAGGAAGATGTAAACATATTTAATTGTTTGGTCCATGACTGCAGACAGGAAGAGACTTCAGCAAGGCTTTAAATGAACCTCTGCCTAGAAAAGTGTAATGAATTATACTTACAATGGGAAAGGTAACCTTTATTTCAAGTTCTATTCTCAGAAAATCACATCATTCAAATAGGTTGCTTGCTCTAATTGTTTTCTAAATATCTGTCCTATTCAGAGCTATGTAATTCACTGGAACTTCTTTTCCCTTAAGAATCTATTTAGTAGTCACTGCAAACATATACATGTGCTTCAGGAAACTTCAAAACAAAAAAACCTCATCTGTTCGTGAAAACAACAACAACAAATCCACTCCCCCCCCTCAAAAAAAAAACAAAACCAGGAAAAAAAATCAAAAAAGCTCAGAGGCATCAGCTAAGTTCATCATTTCAGCTCAGTCCAGGCATTACCTGGAGTATGTACAAGTGCCTGAAGACATGACTTCTCAAAATAACTTTTGTTCTGTACTCAGTTTTTAATCAGTAGAATCTCTTTTAAGGGTCAGCTTTCTGATGTATTCAACATTCTCAATGGGAATAGGGGGTAATGTTTAATTTTGATCATTCAGCATGTTCTTAATTATATGGTTGTAAAGACAAACCTGTTTCTGCTATGGAGTAAAACTTCTCTCAACTTCTTGGCAGGCATGGCGGGAACAGATCACCAAAGTAAATACAGATCTTGAGCTCTTTGGATGTTGTGGCATATCAGGCTCAATATTCATTAGCTGATGAAGTCTAATTAGATAAAATGAACCTGAGACAAACCTCAACATACTATAAAAAGTGCAAAAGAATAATAATGAAATGGACCTTTCTGATTCAGCAGTGTTATGGTAGGCACAAAAAAAGAAGAATTCTGCATTGTTAAATAAATTAAATAGGATAAATCTGAGGATAAACAAAAATCCAAAGAACAAAAAGGTCCCAACCACCAACTTTTCTAGCAGAAATAAAGGGGAAAATTGCTAATTGCTAGCAACAAACTAAATATACAAATAAAATACTTTCGTCTAGTAGCTGTTTTAACAAATGCATTATAGAGAAAACAACCATTTCCATTTTACAGGAGATTTGAAATTTTCTTTCTCAGTGCTGTTGAAATGTCATTTAAAGTTTAGTTCACTGCCTTCTCCCTGGATCAGTTCCACTTCATGTACAGCACTCTTCAGTTTCTGCCATAAAATTTTCCATGAGGTGTATAACAGTCCCTTCCCAAGAAGCACAGGACAATGAGTACTACAGTCTTTGAATATCTTTCGTAACTATTGTAATACCATACCTGCACAGAAAGAACAGCATTTATTACTCACACAGTAATACACTAACCTGAACCTTCTAGCTTCTCTGCTCTTTTTCAGAGGGGATCTTTTTTAACTGTCTGCTTGATACCAAGCTCTGATATACTCACTTAATCAAAGGCCTTCCAATAGTTAATGCAAGAAACCACTTGCTCCTTTGTCACTTGTCTATTAGGAAAATTCGGTAACCAGCTCTTCAGATACCATAAGTAGACTCTACCATTTTTCAGTGCTTATTTCTTTTGTTGAAGTAACAAGTTCACATAAGCAAAGATAGTTGTTTCTACTTCAATAGTACTTCTCAGAACAGTGGGTTGTTGAAGTTAATTTTGCAGAACAACCAGTCAGATCTGGCTTGTTCCCATAATGTCTTGCTACTGCCCAAATTTTCAGAACAGGTCAAGACTTCACTACGACAATCTTTGATACTGCAATTTGAAGACTAATAAGTGTAGAAGTATTTATAGGACCTCTTAAATTATGAGGGAAATATTAGGAAGCAGCAAGGGCTAGCTGCACCCTAAATGATAGGAATCTGAGTATGATATCACACCAGATAGTACAGCGTGTTAATCAGCTACGGTATACCTCCACACTACTTGAACAAGGTCAGTAGGCAGACCTAGAAATGGTAGCCATGTTCAAGCAAGAGCCTAGATCGTCAGGCAATTTTGTGGTGAGGTCTCAGATCAAGCTAGGAAATAAATTCCTTGATCAAAACAATGTCCAGTGATGGCAACATAGGTCCACTTATCACTAGCTAAGTCCATGTTGACAAGGCAAATTTGAAGTAAAGCTAGAAGTCAATCAGCATGCCAAGGTCCAGATCATTGGAGCCCATGGCCAAACACAAGCATAGATGTAACTGAGCTAAAAATTTATGCTCCTACAAAAAAGCTCAGACAGGAACTGAAGGCCCCAAAGAGATCTTAAATGGGGCTCCTACACTCAAGGGCAGGGTATATGTGTATGGGTGTGTTTGTGAAGGTCCTGGGTTAGACTGGTTAGGGCCATCAAAACCCATTAGTGCTCTCAGGCACCTAACATCGGTGTTCCCTCACAGCAACACATTTCCTCACACCTTACAGGAATCTAGGGTCACAAAGGACTGTTTGCAGAGTGGTTTAATTGTTGTGGGTTTTCACAGAACTATTTCAGGGGACACAGAGCGAAAGGCAGGGTACTGAGAAAGAAAGAAGGCATGGGAGATTTGGTGCTCGATGGCAGAGCTCAGGCTGCCTATGAGGTCCCTGAAGGCTAGGTGGGTTTGAAAAGCGAGAGGGGATAAGGGAGCAGAAATTTTCTCTATTCCTATTTGGGGCCAGGACAAAGCAGGGCAGGCCAGGGCAGGCCAGGGCAGGGCAGGGTAGGGGGAAGAGTTCGAACTATCCCCAGGAAACTGGGGATGCTGGACAGGCTTTGGGGTGATGAATCTGTGGATGGAGACTCCAGGTGAGGCTGTTCAGGGCCATTAAAGCCTTTCAGTACACTCAGGGACCTGACCAAGGTGGGAAAAGGGAATAAAAATTAATAAAATGTTTTGACTCTGTTCTGGATTTTCACAGGTTGCAGATGTTTGTATCATGCCCTGTAATCTATGATGTATGGTTCAATGTCTCTACCAAGCCATCAGCAAGCAATGTTCTTACATACAAACATTTAATTAGGCCCAGATTTCCCATGTTAACCAAGACCAAAGCTGAACTCTTGTCATCAGCAATTATTTCAAAATTCTTCCTGTTCCACCAAGACATATATTCAGGAGCTCCCTAATGATGCTTTGGACAACAGCATAATTCAGAGATGTTTGTTTCAAGTACCAAGTAGTATCACCTATTGACACACAAATAAACCAGTCACAACCCAACTTTGATTTCCTGCCCACTATCCTGACATAGTAGCACAATTGCTGCAGGTTAAGACTAAAAAACCACAGAATGTCAAATCAGGATGGATTAATTTTTCAAAAGTTTCTAAGAATCTTTAAAGACAGATAACAGCTATGAAACCATGAGTCAGAGTACTCACACCCAGTGGTAATGCAATATCGTGAGATGTGCACACAAAGCTGTAGTTACAGTAACTGCTTCCTTTTTCTAAACTGCAAAAATTTAGCTAGCCACAGATCTGGGGGTTAACGTTCACCTGGATGCATCCCAGATATATACTTTCACCCTTTTGTGTATCTTTAGGAGCAAGGAGAAATAGTGAAAAAGCAGGGTCTACCAATTCCAAGACTCCCACACAGAACTTTACAGTTACTGAATTAAAGACTTAGGCTCTCCTGACCACAAGGTAAAACTGATTAGTGAAGTGTTCTTTACTAATTCTTTCTCCCAATGTGTTACAGGCTAGTTCAGAGATTCCTAGCAATACCCAGACCTCCTTTGAGAAAATCCAGATGAGAAGGCTCTCATGGCTGATTTCAATATCTGATAGCTTCAAATCCTACTGTCACAATTTTTATCTTAGTCTACAGTCCAGGTGAGATTCCAAGTTGGTTTGGTTTTGTTGCTGTGTTTGGGGTTTTTTTTGGTGTGGTTTTTGTTTGTTTGTTTGTTTTGTTGTTTTGGGGTTTTGTTTGTTTATTTGTTTTCTACATTACCTACTTCTATGTTAGGATCCGCTACCAGTTCTCTATGTGCAGGACTAGAATATCTGTTTCACATTTACTCATTCCATCTTTTCTGCTTTGTTTGAGCACAAGTCCCTGTGACACTGTCCCTCAACAAAAGGTTGAGAGATTGATCTCTCACCTAATCCAATTGCAAGCAACTTACCCTCAGAAAGCTTTCTAACTTTAACACAATTGTAGGAAGGCATCCAGGACACTTGCTCAGGCTTCCAGTAAAGTAGAATCCTACCGACCCACTCATGCAGGGTTACTAATGATTTAGGAAGTTTCTTGGTGATCTTACTTCACTAACAGCAATCCTTTAAGTTGCCAGTATAGCTGCACGCACTAGAGGTCTTCAGTTCTTGTTCTAGTCTCTTGTCTTTTTCTGGAAATGCTACGAAATCTGTTGCAAATGTTGGTTGAGTCACTTTTATGAAGTCTAATGATCTTTGTGCTGCTGCACCAGGATTTTCTGTAACAGCCAATGGAACTATTGCTGATCCTTCATTTGATTCACCAGGAGCTTGTGAATGAATCTTTCAAAGGTGCCTGTGCCTCTGCTGCCATTTTCCACCACAAATAGTAGGCCTTGCTCTGGTACCTTAAGTCAAGAAGCGGAGACACACTTTAAGTCTGCTCTTAACCAGGCTTACTAAACACACATGTTCACACATAACAAACACAGATGATTCATTAAGATAGTTTAGCTTAATATTTTATTTAAAACAAGCTTGCCTCTGGCATTTTGCACTCCTTCAGGCCAGGAGACAGATTCACAGAATTGCATGGCAGGATTAATTGCACAATATATAATAGATCCTTAAAGGACGCCTATACCCTGATGTAGTTTATAATACATTGTTAAGTTACTTCTATTTTGAGTTATCTGAGACTTACTGGAGATTAAGTAATTCCTATTTACACAGTAGATGAGATGTGAAGATAAGAGTTTCTCAAGACTGGTAGACATAACACTTCTTACTAGTATGTTGCTTCTGGAATATCTAATTATTTACCTCTGTTACTTTTGTGGGGTTTTTTCATATAGATCACCACTCAATTGAGTGGTGAGACTACATAATACTGTGGATTTGCATACGATCATCCACAACTTTGTTTTCCTATGCTACACAAGTAATGTACTATAACTTGAACAACTGGAAATATCACAGTCCAACAGGATTCCCTAACATATCTGTAATATATCAATCAGTTATTGGCTAGTCATTATTATAGCTTTCTCACATGGAAGATTATCCATTATGCACATGGAGAAACTACATCACTACTTACTGCTGACTTGGCAAGTTCTTGACTTTTTGTTCTGTGTTCTGTCTTTACACAGAAGCTGTTAATTTTCATAGCTTTTTCCTGTACTTCTGCTTCTCTTATTCTTTCCTCTCACAACTCACATCTTTAGAGCTTTTATTCGATGCCCCGATTTCAGACAAAGAATTGCAGTACAAATAGAAATGTACTGGGGTCATGTTGAAAGACTCGTCTGCCTGTAGGCTGCACTTCCACTCTTGCTGTTTAGATGGTAGCCTAAACTTGGGTATGCAATCCCTGCACTTTGTTTTTGCCATTGCTGAAATGACAGAATTTGAAGACAGAATTTTTTAAGAACAAATTTTTATGAAAGGTAAGGTGAAAGACTTCTGTGAATTGAAAAAATAGAAAACATCATTTTAAGATTTGAGCATATATGTGATCCAGAAAGAATACATGGAACAAGACAGAAAGAAATATGCAGCAGAATACGAGCTTCTGAAATGACCTCGCAGCCTGTGGCTCTGATGCTGTCCCTAAGACAGCAAAACAGGCAAAGCTTTTTGCTGAAAGTTGTCCAAGCAGAAGTGTTGGGGCAATATTTATCTCTGACATAGATAACTTGTGTTGTCTATGTTGTGTTGTCAACTTGACTATTCAGTGATTGTACAATACTCTGACGATGTGTTAGGTATCTAATTACAATACTTTGTCTTTCAGATGCTTAACATGGATTTGGGAAGAAAATTTGGAAGGCAAATGTAGAAAAGAATTTCAATTCATCATAATAAATAAGTTGACTTCTCTTTCTTTCTTTTCTTTCTCTTCAAGAATGACTTTGTGTAAGTTTTCCTGGTACCATTTATTACATACTTCTCTATGCTTAACAGAAATCTTTAAAATATTTTCATAAGATAAAAATGAGGGACTTCTACCATGTGCAGTTGATAGTATTTCTCCTATAAGTTCAGCATTCTTCCTTACTTTTACTATGCCTTTTATCTTCTCCATTTCCTACTAATCACAGTTTGCATTCTCATGAATTTTGTGAAAGACTAGGATTACACTTACGTCTTTGTAGTAACTTTGAAGTATCACCCAGCTCTTTCAATTTCCCCCTCCTCTAGAGAAACAGTAAAACAGAGAAAGAGGAAAAAACCCACATGCACTCCCATCCTGATTTGTAACCAGATAAGCACATTGGATTCAATCCTACATACCTTCAGCATTCAACATTTCCAGGAAGGTTAACAGGAGTTTTCTGAGAAGGTGGAATGTAAGGGTTAGGGCCATTCAGAAGGACAGAATCCATGCCATCTACTGTGCAAATTACGTCTGTCTCTACACCAGCACTGAAATTACTTTTACAATAGGCCAGGTAACAGTCATTTTGATTTGTGTTTGAAACATAAAAGGAACTGAAGAAGTTGATGGGATGAAAAGAAAACTTGAGACTATATAGAAAATTTTCTGGTAGTCCTTTTCTATAGTTTTTCATAAATCATTTTTCCTTTTTAGGCATTGTTTCTGGAAAAAGTTATCCTAAATTTGATGATCACCAAAAGTCTATTCATTCAGCCATTCGTATATATACTTTACTTATTTATTTATTTATTTATTAAAAATCCAGTCTGACCCAAAAGAAACGCAATACTTTATAAAAAGGTGCTGAGTAGCATCTCTGGCAAGATCATAGTCCTCAGTGGCAAAAATGGCTTTTTCATTGCCCTATATTTGTCACATACCACATATTGGCTTATTTACACAGTTTCTATAGCTCTATAAAGGGCAGCACATCCTAACTTTGCCATATGCAATACTGGTAGATCACCTACAGCCATGGGTCAACTGAACAGAACAGAACCAACATCAACCTATCATTGCTAGTATGCTCCTAGTTTTGCATTGTTAGACACTGTGATGTGAGGAACTCATTCGGCCAAATTGTGCTCTGTATTTTTTCATGCTTACATTGCTACTCATGTCCTATAAATATAGCAGGAAAATTGTGTGTAAGGAGATTTTGTCATTAACTGTCATTTGTTAGGTAGGGTCAAGCTCGAGTCAAGAGATTTCAGGAATCGGGTCAGTCAGAATCAGCCTGAGTTAGAAACAAGAAAAGCAAAGGCTCGCACCAGGAAAGAGCATCACTGGCAGCCAGGATAAAGACCCTATTTGCAGCAGGAACCTGAAACAAGGAACAGACGGAACTAGGATGATGTCAGCAGCTAAAGTGAATGAGGAGCCAGAGTCACAGTACATCTCTAGAGTCGTGGAAAGGGGTACAAAGAGTTAAAAGGAGGTATCAGGCATTTGGGTAAGCACATGCACTTAAACTGTACAGACTTACAATCCACCCCTCAACTACGAGGTCATATCAAGTCCTTAGTTTTTTTAAAACTATTTACATCCTCCTGCTAGAATGGAAGCCCATAAGGGCTTAAAAAGTATGGCATGATCTGCTAAATGTTATTATATCTTCCAACAATCTTTCATCTCTGTGTTCTATTACCTTTGAAAATGACCTCTATCATGAATTACAAGATAACACGGCTTTGCAGTATTAGGACTTTATATCCTTAAAAGTGGGTAAAGGAAAACTACTGAGTCAGACTTAACTGCAGTCTGAAGCTGTAATGAGAACGGTAATAACAACAATTTGGGGACTCCTCCTGAGATACTGGTTTCCAGTTGTTTGAACTACCTTGGTTGTTGCAGCTGTTACCTTCATGGCTAGCTGAACTGTCTCAACCTGCTGTCTGACTGTTACTCACTTCACGTACAAGAGCTGCTGTTTGGGTGTCAGTAGCACTGCTGCCTGCAAGTGGGAGGAATGTGTCACTTCTTCTTGTCCTGTTGATACCAGTCTTCCAAGGCTTTTACTCCCTGGAGAGACAGTAGAAAGTATTCTCTGCCTGGAAGAACAGTGCAGGAAAATAGAGATTGTGCTTGTCTATAATAGGCACTTAACATTTCTAAATATCTTTCTCATCTTTGAGTGGAGTTGATCCCCCCCCATCAAGAATATTAGTAAGGATA
>WEIS01045360.1:0-17416 GCA_013389965.1 Todus mexicanus
AACCAGCTGCCCAGATGGGATAAGAGAAAATTCTGACCAAGTTTGTGTTCTTTAGGATATAAATTATTTTAGATACAGTAGGACTAGTTTCTAAGAGAGACATGTATATTAAAAACAAAACAAACAAACAAACAAGCCTTTTTTGATATCCTAACAATACTGCTTCTAATTTTTTTCATTTTTTCATTTTATACTTTTTTGCGTTTGGGTTTTTTTTGCAGGTTTAGATCCGGATAAGCATCTAGGAAAAACTCTGGATCAAATGGAGCCTTATCTCTTGGAGGTGAGTATTATGTAATGGATACTCATACAGGTACAGTTGAAATTAAAAAATAACGTAGGCAGAAAATCAATAAAAATGAACTTAGTAAAAAATTACTTAGTTACTTTCAGTATGTAAGCCTCTGATACGCACTTTCAATATGAAAAACATTCTTTCTGGAGGTAGTTCACAAATGGCGCCAGCATCTTTAAAACAAACTAAAGGCAAAAAACCTCACTGTTCAGGGACTTGTATGTCAGTGTAGTATAGGTAAATAACTGCATGTAAATTAGAGACGTTCACAGCAAGGAATGGTGGTGACAAAATCATAGGTGATACAGAACTTCCCCACAAATATCCCTATCAAGGAGGTTTCCTGCCATTTTTTGCACAGTCAGACTACGTACGACAGGGCCTTTGAAAAATGGAAGAGATTTTACTTAATTCTCTGCAAGGGGGTATGGAGTCTTCAAAGAAGGAAGATGCTTGTAAGCAGAGCTAGTACATGCATTTAAGGAAAAAATACTTAACTAGGAAAAAAAAAGTCTTTGTTGAGTTTGAGGTAGAAGCATCAAATATCAAGCTAAGTACCATTTAAGAATAACAGCTCTGAAACGGTGTTTACATAGATCTGTGACAGAGCTGCAGTTCTTGTCCTTTAGCCTGTTACAAACAATTATTTCTATATTTGGCTATTAAGAGAATCTTGCTATAACTTTTGTCAGTGTAAGCTGTCTAAATTTGCACAAAAGGGTTTATTAAAAATACTTTTTGTTAATCTGAGTAGTTATTGTTCAGCCTGGCTTCGTAAAGCAGTTTTTCTAGAACAATTAAGGGCACAGCAAACTTGAAGAAGAGAAAGTAAAAGTAACCAGAATTTGTTAAGAACTTTAAAAAAATCTTTTTTTGCTGCTGAAAGGTAAAGAAGTTAAATGGGAATTGTATTTTGAGTTTAACTTTTTAAAAGTTAAACATTTACATGTCTGGATAGAAGAGGATAGATAATTGGTACTTGGCAAAGATGAAGAGGAAGAATGAAGGTTCATAACATTCAAATAGTCTTACTTGAAGAGGTTGTTCTTGGCCTGTTCTTAGCTTGAAGTTTGTTGCTTCTGCTTCAGAGCTGGAGAAACTTCAACATCTCTTTTTGTAAGTCTTGCTTCACTTACATCTTTCATTCATCTCAGCCGCAGCAATGGTCCAAGAATACCAAGGAATGGGAAGGAGAGGTGTGTTCTCCAGGTCCAGAAAAAGTGAAGGAAGGGAAGTAGGGAAATAAATAATTTCCTTAATACTTGTAAAAAATAAATATGCATTAACTAGACATAAAATATTTGTTCATGCTGTGTCATTAGCAGATGTTTTATTTCATAGGGTGATAAGGTATATTTACTTAAAGCAGTAAATATTTGCTAAATCTAGGGATATCAGTAAGATCTAAGAATAGTTAGAAGAGGAAGTGGATTTATCATTCCTGAAAAGTATAGATTGGATTTCTACAGAAAAAAGAAGAAAGAGGGGAGGGGATCACCACTTCAAGTGTTAGTGAGGTTTTGGGTTAGGTAATATATCCAATTGAACAGTGAGCTAACATTGAATTGTAAGCTCTGTTGACATGACTGTTTGGCTTGGTTTATAAACCACTGAAAGCTAGAGTCCACAGGTTTCAGTTCACCGCTTGTCAACATGGTTAGCTTGCTTCCAGGAGCTTGACTGCCACGTTGGCATTGCACTGCGTGAACAAGCTGGACTGGAGTCTTCATGGCATCCTACGTTTGTGTCACAGGCCTGCTCTGACAATGGCATGCTGTATGGTGCAAGAGACTAACATTACCATGGAAAAGCAGTTTTACTGACATGTGAAGTCATGTTCTGTGTGTACTGTGGAAATGACTACTGATTAAATTCCCAGAAAGGTTGTTTGAAAGATCTATGGAGTCACAAGTAAATAATACATGAAGAGTACAATAAACATATAAGTGCTTGTCCCCAGTTTGTTGCTGCAGAGCACTTTAGCAATGTTTCTGTGTGTCAGAGCTGTTTCTTTAGAGTTTTAGTATGTGACAGCTAAGGAAGGATAAAACCTTGTAAACATGAAACACAGTATGCTATGGGACAGATTTAACAGAATCATCTAACTTTATTACAGTATCACTTCCATGGTGGTCACTCATATTTGGATTAACTAATATTTATGTGAGACTAGTTAAATAAGCCAAAAGGAGGAAAGTACAGCCCCTGCATTCACAGAAAGCTGCTATCAAAATACAGGTTGCAACTTCAGTGGGGCTGCAGATAGGTAGCTACTCATCTCTGCTGAATCAGTAGTCTTGATTTTCTTTAGAACTGTAGCAGCAAATAGTGCCACTTCAGTTATGTTAATAGGGTATAATTAAAATAAGGCTTAAGAAGTATTCTTCTCCATTTCATTTCACCATCACACATTTTAAAATAAAAATAATAAACTAAGAAATCCAAATGTACCTGGTATTTGGGGGAGTTAAATGCATTTCTCCTGATGTTTGATGGCTCAAGTGAAGTGATTCTTACCTAATGTCACTGTAATTCTTACTGTCATGGTTTAATACGTCTCAAAACTCAAATTTGTAGCCTTTATCTTTTATTGATACAACAATAAATAGAGCAATAAGTGCATAATTTAAGTTGTAGAACTAGTAAGGCATTCTGACCCTACTTGGAACTGGTTGTCAGGCTGTTGCAGGATAGACTTGCACAACTAACTGCTTATTTGTTCATGTAGCTGTTTCTTGTGTATGTAAGTCAAACTCAGTACAAATAAATTCTTTTTACTGCATACTTAGTTGGCTTTAAGGCCTAATAAAACCAAATCATTAACTATAAACTGAAGAAAAATGTTTAGCTTTATGATGTGAAAAATACTCTTTTGCAAATCAATGAAATCTTCAGCATCAGAAATTCTGATATACAGAAAGTGAGAGCAAGGAGTTCACACTTTTCAGTAAGGAGGAAATATAAAATTTGATATTCTGACCACACTAAAGCAAACATCGTAATTAGTTTTTAACATTGCACATCACCAAAACTACTACAGCTTTATATATTCTTGTGTCTTTGATTTGTGTAGTATTATGTAACTAGTAATTTCAAATTTCACAACAAATGGAGCCTATTGGTTTTTTGCTAATTTATGTTTTTTCCTATTCTTGTGGGAATTCTCCTTTGGATTTTCTTTTGGGTTCTCTTTTAACATCTAAAGTTACTTTATGTAGTTTATTCATTTAGGTGCAGGGTTTTTCATTACAACATTTTCACTAATGTAATGTGCAAGTTTGTGAGAATTTTTGCAGTTCTACTTAAAATGAATTAAATAGTGTTCTATGTGTTCAGTTTTACTGAGAACTGGTTTATATCTTCCTAAGTTCAGTGTCCAGATTTAATGACTATGTTGAATATAAGATCTTTGACATTGAACCGCAACATGTGTGACATATTGAGTCATTTGGAATTGGTAGGGAATACCCTGCTTTACATTTTAGCATGTATTCTTGCAGTTCAACTTCTCTGATACTACCGATCAGAGGAATTAGGACTTTACTTACTTCTATTTATATTAAAAGTTTACCGAAGGGAGCAGGCAATAAAATCAAAATCAGCTTGTATTACTATAATGTGGCTAATATGTCTTTTGGATTGTGGTGGGTTAACCTTGGCTAAGTGCCAGGTACCTACCAAGTTGCTCTATCACTCTCCCCTCCACCACTACACATACCTCTCTCAACACAGCAAAGGGGAAGANTAGCGGTGAACAAACAAATCCAGCCTAATTTCATCCACTGAGTTATTTAACTGTGAAAAAATATATTGTCACCTAAATTTTCAGTCTTTTGATTTATTTTGTGTACAACAGAAATGATAGTAATTACTGGCATAAAAGTGAGGTGGTTTTGCTGCTGTAGCAGCAGAAAAATGGAGGAATATTGAGTGAGGAAAAACTTTGATTTAACTTCGCAGTTTATTTATCTTTATATACAAAAGGTTGAATTTATGAGTACAATAATGATATGCAACCTGTACTTTTATCAGAGATGAATTTTACTGGCTTAGGACATTGACATTGTGGGAAGTATGTTCTTGAATTACTGTGTGTGGGTTTTTTCTAAATGATAGATCTTTGATTTGTTATTGATGAATGGTTTCCACATAATTGCTGAATTATTTAATTGCTCTCATGTCCCACTGTTTCCTATATACCAGGAGCCCTAGCTTTTTACACTAAAGAATTTGTTAGCAACTTGCCAAATCTCAGGGGCTGCTCACACTCTCTTTAGAATTTATTAATAGAATGGTAAATGCATATTGTGGTTATATGTGTTTGCATTTCTGTCTGTGCTAATAGACAATAAGAAAATGTTTAGTCATTTGTATGCTTGCCTTAGAAGTTGATGAGTGCTTGATGTAAAGAGCATTTCTGTAATTATAGAGAATTTAATAAGTGTTACTATTTCAGTAGGGAACAGTCTTAACTTGAAATAGGAAGCACTTGAATTTGTATCTTTCATCTTTGATTACTAAACTTAAATGAAGGAATCAGCTTTATTCTTGTGTTTCATTCCCAAGATAGGAAGAGACTGTTCTTGGGTAATGTTTGGACCAGTCATCATATGCCTTTGTATGTATCCTGGATTTGAGTTTAGTCTAGAACATGTTTTCATCATATATATCTTTTGGAATTTGAATTGGACTTGCATTTGTAGTTGTGTAATTTGTAAATTTGCCGTTTTCTGGCTCATCCGAATGAGAGGGCAGATTTAGCGGTCATAAAATCTAGAGTCTTAAGATATCATATCGTTATGAATATAACATCCAACTTGCAAAAAAAAATAATTCGGCTTCAAAAATGTTAATATTCTAAATGACTAAAAGGCAAAGTTCTGGTGTTACGATGGCATTTTAAAAATATTATTGACTTCATTAAATGAACATTAAAAATCTGTTCTATGAGCTCCTGAATATCCTCAATTCCTGTTCGCATTAGTGGGAACTGAAATTCACTGAAAAAGCACCTTGTATAATTGGTGTCAATTATGCATCTGGAAGCCAGTGACATTGAAAATGGGGGTTTCCGCAACAAAGTTGGGAGGTAGTCTTTTGAGTATTCAATGATAATGAAGGGTGGAGAGGGACATTTTACAAAAGCATGTAGTGATGGCACAAGGGGTAATGACTTCAAACTGGAAGAGCGTAGATGTAGATTAGATGTGAGGAAGAAATTCTTTACCATGAGGGTGGTGAGACTCTGGAACAGAGTCTGCCCAGAGAAGTTGTGTCTGTTGTCTCCCTGGAAGTGTTCAAGGCCAGGTTGGATGGGGCTTTGAACAACCTGCTCTAGTGGAAGGTGTCCCTGCCCGTGGCAGGGAGGTTGGAACTAGATGATTTTCGAGGTTCCTTCCAGCCCAAACCGTTCTATGATTCTGTGATAATTGCCGATAATTATTTAAGGCACTGATGTTTACAATCAGAGCTATGAATTTTGAAAGTGACTTATAAACAGTTACTGTTGGTATTTACGGTGGAAAGATTACAGTTAGAAAGATCTTTTCACATTTTTCTCACTTTTTTTTTAATATTTCTGTTTAGTTTTTTTGCAGTGGATGCTACAACAAGAGGAAGAATAAAAGGTTTTGACTGTTTTGTAGGTTGTCCATTCACATTGCATCAACATTAACTATTCTTGATGTATTTATCCTATAGAAACCTTGTTGCCATTGTTGATAGGTGAACTTCTCTTTTATGTCAGGAGTGTAATTTTTAATGAGCACTTGATTAAAGGTTTTCTTCTGCTTTTCTGTAAAAGAAAATGTGAAAGAAAAAAATGAAATATACCTCTTATAACAAGACATTGAAAAATCATTTAATTCATATTCCAAGAGATTTAGATTTTATACCACCAGGCAATGAAACAGTCACAAAGAACATTACCAAGGTATTGTTTTCTCAGAGCATTTGTATTTTTCTCCAAAAGAAAGGCTGAAGAGGATTTAGGCCTTTGGTTTAAAGAACTGAATTTTAAATTTAAAATGTGGGGTTTGTATTTAATGTATTTGGTTTTCTTCTTTCACACGTAATTTTGAACTATTTTCTAGCCCCTAGGCAGACTTTTTCTAACCATCTCCTGCATTTGGTAGAGAACTGCATTACTATTTTGACTGCAGAAACTTCATGGGTGGGCATCTGTTTCTCTAAGAAAAAGTATAATGAGGTTGAATAAGTATTCCCAGTAGTAACATTGGGGTTTGCAATGAAGTTGAGGACTGCAGTTCAGCCTTTTATCAGCTACTTCAAGCAGTATGTTAATGCTTGGTTAATGTGAAAAAAAATGGTCAGGACTTGGCTTGAAGCAGCTAGTGCTGGGACACTTTAGAAGGTGGCATAATCTGCTTATGAGGAGATGAATTTCTTCTGCAGAAAATGGGTGGATGTCTCCGTGCTCAGGCATGGTACAGGTGCTTGCTTACTACCTCTCGTTACAGTACAATAATCCAGAATTACAGTGAACTATTCAGCAGTTGTGCCCTCCTTACTCCAGCAAAAGAACTTTGATTCCTGCTCCACAGCTGCTCATTTATAAAGCAGAGAACAATTAAAATAGTCTCTTATTTTCAAGGTGCTGGTCTATGTAGTTACATGTTTTAGTGCGATATCTAGAGCTTCAGGAATATTCATAAATGTGTATGTTGATTTAGAAAGTGTATTCAGTACAATTCAAAAAGGAAACATCATGTTGCTACCCCTTTAGATCTTGCTTTAGATTTTTGCTTCTGTCTTAGAAACCTCTCATTGGTTCTATTTGATATAATTTTTTGAAAGAATGGATATTTACCAAAAATATAGAGTGCAATTTATTGAATCTGTTGCCAAAAATTTTGTTCATTGTATACTTTTATGGGATGTGGTACTTGTGTTGATTTACAGTACAAGTTTCTCACAGAACTGAACTACCTGTGCTAAAGAAAGACAGATAAATACTGGAGTCTAAACAATCTCTCATTCCTGCTGAGGAGGAAGGACTACGACTGCATTAGTTTATCTCAATGTTATAATGCCAGTTCTACGTAAAATAAAACATGTTGGTAATTTTTGGGATAATTGTAATATGAATACAAAGAAATTGTGAACTTTCTGGATGATATTTTGGGGTTTTTCAGCCTGGTAATGGGTAGTCTTTTAGAAAGTGCACACAAATTTTCAACAAGATATATGTAATAAACTGCTTTAATATAATATGTATTTTAATTTTCCTTTTGTGTTAGCTTTCTGAGAAATATGGAGTCCATGTTTGTGGAGAAGGTGGAGAATATGAGACATTCACGCTGGATTGCCCGCTATTTAAGAAGAAAATAGTTGTGTAAGAAACAGTTTCTTCCATTTCCTTATATTAAAGCAATGGGAACACATTCATAGTTAGTTGAGGCAACCTTTATTGGCAGAGGTAAAACGTGTTCTCTCAGTTCACAAACATTTACTTTGTTTAACACTGGTGAAGTCCTCTGCAAACCTAAATCAATACATGACAAGATGAGGCCTTCATAGAGGGCTATAAACTTTTTAGACATTTGCACTTGCTGATTATGACCTGCAGTAAAACTGGTACCTACACACTGACACTTTTATCCTTTCATGAAGTGTGAATTGCCTGCAATATTTGTCTTTCATTACAGCTACATTTGACAAACAGCCACATCAGTTGCCTGTGAGTTCCATTAACTGTGTGTGTGTGTTTTAAGTTTAGCAGCTTAGAATGATAAACGTTTTTCTTCAATTATTAGAGGGTATTTTAAGTACAAACTTTGCATGAATCCATCTCATTTACATGAAGTAGTTTATTATTTTGGCATAAACTGGTACAATATGTGTAGAGGGATATGGAAAATATGTGTCCTAATGCGAGTTGCTTCGAGTGAGATGTTTTAACTGCTGTTCCTTTTCTTAGACAAGTAAACAGTCTACTAATCATAGATTGGTGATACTCAGTCATTTTAGGGAAGTTCAAGATTATGGAGCCATGTAGACCTGCTTAAGGCTTTCATGGTGAAGGTCTATTTCATTTCTCTGTGGCTGGGATCTGTCTCTATAAGGAACAGAGAACCAAGAGCTGTTAATTTGTTTCATTGTATGGCATTTGGAAGGAGAAAAGCAATAGACAAACTGGTAAAAGCGGTGGCAACTACCGTGGCAGATGTCTGCTGAACCATTGGTTGACTGGAAGGTACGTCCTCTGGAGTAAACTAATATACTAGATAATTTGAGTCTGGAGATATCTCCATTCAGGAAAGCTATGGAATGCTTTAGTAAGAAGAAGATTCAGAAAGTAACAATGTAGAATCTTTAAACTTGAGAAGATTCTCTGAGGTGAAACAGGTGCTAGGTAGAAGCTGTAGGCTGGGAGACAGCCTTCTGACTAGTAAAAGTTGGAAAGTTATGGAGAAAGTTGGACTAAAATGTGTGTGATGCTTGCATACATCTTATCATGAATATACCTGGGGACAAGGGACAAAACTCCACAATATGCCCATCGGTAGAATCAATATCTTGTAGAAAAAAAAAAAAAGGAAGATGTGAAATCATTGCTAGACCATGATGCATTTTTGCATTTGAAGTCTGATATGATTTTTATTAAACTGACAAATTCTTACCAATTCCAGTAGGTGTCAGAGACAGAATTTTGTGAAACTTTGTCATTTAGAGTACTACCCACTACTAGGGAAATGTGGCCTGTTCAGTGTGTATATTGCAACACGTGCAACAAAAAGTGTACTTCAGAAAATAGCTAGATTTGAACTAAGATTAAATGTGCTTGTATCTTTTTTTGTGTGTGTGTTAAAACTTGTTTGGCGGATTATTTACATTCTTTCTATTTATTTAAAGGCTTCTTATGCTACAGATTACATCTAGGAGTTCATAGGAATTGGATGCATAATTTCCCAGTGCTCCTTTTCAAAGCTCTCTTTGCACAGATAAAACAGTGGAGAAAATTATGTCAAATCTCTTGAGAAATTCTTGGTCTAGTATGTATTTTATTTTTTATATTCTAAATATATTTCTGACTATCAGTGGTTTAATGACTATTCAAAGAAATAGGAGAAGATAAAACAGGTGATTTGGCTGAGTTGCTTTTGTTTCTATTGGTGACACTTTAAATAATAATAAAAGTTAACAATAAATGTACAAAAATACAGGAAAAGAAATATGTAAATCAATGAGTGTTTAATAATAAATATGTGGCACAGCAGATTGTTAAACAATTACTCAACTAGTTCTAAGTATACATTTCTGTAATGGAAACTGAATATCTATGCTGGCATCGTGTGTCTGCATTGATTAGCCCTGCTTAGATCTTTACTCATGTCATAAAGACCTTCTGAGGGGCCACTCCTGTGAAATCTATTAGTGTATGAACTTCTAAAGAAAAATATTTTGTAGTTTCTCTGTTATTAAATAAGTTAAAAGTTTTGTTTATTTTCTGCTTCTAGTTCAGATTTTTCATATACACTGAGTCTAAACAGACTTTGTAATTGTGTTGTTAACTATGCTAGTGTAGTTTCCAAATGTTTAGGTAGCTGTATTTCTGGTATATGTCCTGAGACAATTTTTGAAGCTTAAACGTAGTTGTAAGAATTACAGTTTAGAAGTTTAAACTTGTCAGGATTTTGAAGGTGCCTAAATTCCTGAACTTCTCCAACATACATTCCTAGAGAAAGTTTCTGAGGAAGACCAATGTCTCCGAAACAGGTGTGATGAATTAACTTTGTCAAGCTCTCAAGTGCCCACCAAGCTGCCCTCACCCCCTATCCTCAGCAAGACAGGGAGAAAATAAGATGGAAAACCTTATAGGTCAGGATCGGAACAGGGTGATGGCTTACCAATTACTGTTGTAGGCAAACCAGACTCAGTCTGGGGAAAAGTAATTTAGTTTATTGCCTATTAGAAAAATAACAGCAGAGTGGGATGGTGAGAAACAAAGGCAAAACGGAAAACATGTTCTCTCCCCACCCTATTCTTCCCAGGCTTAACTTCACTCCTTTCTTCCTGACTTCTGCATCCTCCCCATTGAGCAGTGCAAGAGGATGGGTAAGGGGGTTTACGATAAGTTTATAAAACTGCAATTCTGTTGCTCCCTTCTCTTCATACTTTTTCCCTGCTCCGGGCTGGATGTTGCATGGGCTACACTCTTCCATGAACTGCTCCAATGTGGATCTTTCCCATGGGGTGGTTCTTCAAGAACTGCTCCAGTGCAGGTCCTTTCCATGGGGCACAGTCCTTCAGGAACAGACGGCTCCAGCATGGGTCCCACATGAACCGCAGTACCTGTCAAAACCCCTCTTCCTCTCTGGGCTTTTTTCCAGTGGCCACAGTTCCTGGCAGGAACCTACTCCAGCATGTGGTCCTCCACAGGCTGCAGTGCGTATGTCAGCTCTGGATGTAGTCCTCCAAGGGCTAAATAGAAACAACAATCTTCGTCATGATCTTTTCCACGGTCTGCAAGGAATCTCTGCTCTCACACTTGGAGCACCTCCTCCCACTCCATCTTCACTGACATTGGTGTCTGTGGGGCTGTTTCTTTCCTGTTTTTCTCACTTCTGTCACAGCTACTGCACAGCATTATCACCTTTTTTAAAATATGTTGTGATAGAGGCACCACCAGTGTTGCTGATGGGCTCATAGCGACTACACCTGCAGACCACCCTCTGCTACCAAAACCTGCCAGTGTATACAGCAGAAGAGAATCTAATATGCCTGTCATTTATAACACTACTTTTGGATAGTGTTTTCACTGGTCGATGTTTTTATTATGTGCAACTTGTGGCAAAATGTATTTCTACAGTACATCCTTTGAAAAAGAAGGAAATACCCTACTTCATGAAGAGAAAAATATAGCCTTGATGTGTTACTCACTATGAAGAACTGGGAGTCTCTTTAACGTAAGACTACATGATGAATTTCACTTTTGAATAATAAATTGAATTCTTGCCAGTGTTCTCAATCTTCATTTAAAAATATATCTCACAAAATAAACATGGCAGATTGAATGAAATGTTTGAAAATAAACAAGATCTAGCAGTGTAAGCAAGATCTTACAACCAAAATGTTCAACCAAGATTCAGGTGGATTTTTATCTGATTTTCCCAGGTAGGCTATTGTAATGCGGTTGTCAACTTTCTTATGTTACATATTTGATAGGTACCAAGCATTTTCTGTCCTTTTCACACTAGTATTTACAGTGCAATTGATAGACACCTCTTCAAATCATAAAGGTGGATTTCTCTGCTATGTGAATGCCATCTAATACCTACTCTTATGATACACGCCCCTTTGTGTTTACTGAACACAGAATAGTCTGGGGGTTTTGTGAGTAAATTGGCATATATGAAATATTTGAGATATACCTTACTATTAGCTCTGTATTTATGTTTGTAATTCTGGGCTTGGAGTTAAAAGCAAATCTATAAGCGTGAAGAAATAATCTTGTGCTGAGAGCAATGATTGTACTCTCAGACTCACTTTAATTTGTCATATTTGTCCTGTGAAAATTTTACAAAGTGTTTAAAAAGTATTAAATATTTCCCAGATCTTCAGGGACACTTGAGAGATCAGCTGATTATATTTCAAGAAATAAGTTTTTCAACTATTCTTCATTGTTTTCCAGCCTTCTGAAAACATTCCTCAACAGAAGTCCAGTGTTTCCAACATAATCAAAAATTAATCACCTTATGTAGTCATGTTGCTACTAAAAATTCAGACTTCCTGCTAGAAATGACTTTTATGTAATTATTGGAGTCTCTTCAATCACAGTTTTTCATTTTAATCTCTACTTTTGATATGGGTTCGTTGTTTGTTTGGGTTTTTTTTAACTATTTCTTAAGATGGACCTGACATGTAATTTCAGGACTTCCTTTTTTTTTTTTTTAATTGCTGACTCTCATTGGACGCAAATAAAACGGTTCTGCTTTCCACCTACTCATTACATTTAGTGTTGAACAAGACTAAATTTTAACAGTTAGAACAATGATACGTGGTTAGAGAGGCTGAAAGAAAATGAGGATAGTTTCGGAAAAAATATTTTCTTTTTCTATATATTGTTATACTGTTTTCAATACTACATAATCTACTATTGTGACCCATCAGCTGAGAAATACTAGCATATTAAACTAAATATCTATTACAGTCCTACCAAATACCCATGTGTTAGCTGTATGTCATAGGAGTGTACATCATACCAAGATGAAATATTTATGATCTGTTCGTATTTGCAATACTCTTGAGCAACAAGTAAGTACTCAAAAATTCTGGAGTGATTGAATAGTTAGCATAGGTATCAATGCTTATCATCTGTTCTTCCGTACTAGTGAATTGAAGCATACAGGAATACAAGTAGGACTGCTTCTTTTGCTTTGGAGTTAAATGCATTTTTTGAAGTTACTAGGTATTCTTTAAATTCAACAGTTATGTATTTCTGTTAACTGAAGATTTCCAGTTATTTTCTAATTATTTTTGTTAGAATTAGAAGACACCATGGTCGTTTGTAAAGAATGATTTTAATTTTAAGGGACTATCTTTAAGATGTCTTAAAGTAGTAAGTGATATTTAGCAAATCTCAAGAATGAAGCAGAAGACATCATCAAAATACTTTAAAAGTTTACTAAAAGGGAAGTGGAGCTTCTTATGTTAAAGGTATTTATCACTATTCTGCAAAGCAGTGACAATGATTATATTAGAGTTCTGTTATTTTAAATCCCAAAACACATTTTATAGAACAGATATATCCATTAGGTTTATACTATCATTAAGACAGTGGAATCTGGCCAAGACTTCAGCTCTTTCCAATTTGCATGGGTTTTATGTGGCATTACTAGAAATCTATCCCATCTCGTCTCATCTCATTGAATACTGTATCAAGGGTGCTGTGGTTTCAAGAAAATTATCTCCACATCCTTAGCCTAATTTATGACAATTTTCAGTTGGTCTTGTACTGCATCTGGGTTTCTGTTATGTTTTCTTTGAGTTTCTCACCTTCTGATGTTTGTTTCCTAGAGCTACCTTTTTCTTAAGTAGTAAAACCATGCAGATGGATATAACAGATACTGCCTCTTGTGAATCAAAGTGTGACAGATTGTGCCTGTAAAAATGAAACTAAAATTAAGTAATTTGAATCAGCACACAGGAAGTTTAACGTTGTTACCAACACATTTGACATTAAAAAGTTGTATCTAGTAGTCTTCAGTATCAGATGCAAGGTGGTCAAATCAGACAGTTTCTTGGCATGAAATATCATATGTTATTAATACTTCAAGAACTAATCTCTGGAACAATAATCAAGAAGAATGGACTTTTAAAAACTGCTGACACTGAAATTAAAAGAATGCTTTACCTGCTAGTCTCTAGAGTGCGAAACGTAATCTCTCAATACCACTGTGGGAGAATAACGGAAGAGGATTGTCAACACACTCAAGTGACTTGCAACTAGGGTGTCAAAAAACACATACATCATACTAATTGTTGTTTGGCCTTGTATGTTGGACAGGTAGAACATCTCTGTTTAGATAACACAGGCCTTTGATAGACTTAGCAGCACCCTATCGAACATGCTTGAGCCCTGCTGTTTCAAAGATTAAAGCATAGTGGTAAATGACACCTGCACAAATTCCTGGAATATAGGCAAAACCAAGTTCGATGACCCTCTAGTATGGACCGAGCTCTGCAGCACCTGTGTCCCTGCCTGTGTGCCTTTGCCCGGGTGCTGCTTTAGGGATCCCCTGATGGGCGAGGTAATGAAACTAAATTTCCTCTTTGAATTTCATCCATGGATTTGTAGTTGTTCCTGCATCCTGCTTGCACCGGCTCACGCAGGAAGTGTAATTTATTCCTTCCAAAAATTGAACAGTAGTGAAGATCATGTGTTGGTCAGCAACACAATTTCATATAGCAAACTATTATTTTCTTAATTTATGTGAAAATAAATAATAGATTTTCAATGAGTTACCTTGGAGTCTGCATTATACACCAACTAAGTATTGTGTATATAAAATTATATACTAATAATTGATGCAAAGACTTTTGTATTTCAGAGATTCAGACATGGTGATTGTGCATTCAGCTGATGCATTTGCACCTGTGGCTTACCTTCATTTTTTAAAATTACACCTGGAGAATAAGGCAAGTAGATTGCAAATGTTGTCTTCCTTTAAAGCTATATGCTTGCTTTCTATTTTTATGTCACAGTTTACAATGAACCTACGTATTCTCGTATGAGTGTACTTTCAAATAACAATGTACATATTTAGTTGAATTTCAGAACTTACCTTAAGGAAAAACTCAACACAAATGCTTCCTTGGGTCTCATGAACGGAGGTAGTATATCTGTGTAGCGTTTTTCATCTTGAAACCTGAGGTGCTCAGCCCATGTGATTCCATCAGGCACATGTGGAACCTGTGTAGTGCAGCTAGGCGCACTCTGGAACACAGCTGTATTGGGAAACTGTATGAGCAGTGTTAATTTGCTACGAGATGACATCTCTTTTTTGCTGTTTCTGATGTAAAGTGGATGATTTAAAAACCTACTGACCTGCAAGTGCTCAAGTTTATAATGTACTGGCTTTTGGTTTACCTTTTTCACATGAGAGATGCATCTAATAAATGACTTCGGATGGTGTAGGGGAGATTATCCTGGTCAAAAAAACTAAAGGATTCCGTAGTACTTCACTGAGATTCATTCTTTTAGCTTATGATCCCACAGAAACAGTAGAACAGGAGCAGCAGCTCTAGTGGTTTAAATATTGCAGACTTTTATACAAGAAGGTCAAAACAGAAGTTATTTTTCATAGTATTTCTCATAATTTTTCTGTTTTTCTTCTAATGGCAAGAAAAAGGTAAAATGATTTATTTTTTTTTCTTTCTCTAAACACCTATAATTGCTAGTATTTTGCTGAAGAGGGTACCTCATGATCCTCCTACTATGTTGCAATAATCTTTTTATAAGTCTTTCTATACTACTTCTTTCTACACTTTGAAGATCACTGAACCTCTTCTAGGTGCAGGGATTGTTACAGAACATTATTATATTGGTATTTTACATTTCACGTCTCTTGAGCAACTGCATTTCCTGAATTTCTTTCAATAGATCATACCTTTTCCCCTCCTCCCTCTTTTTTGATTTTATTGTTCTATACAGATAAAATACCTGTACATTTTTCTTCCATGATGGCTTTATTCTTGCCTTGGAAAGTAAATTATATTTCATCCCGTCAATTTCTAGTTTGGGATTTATTTCAAAAATAAAAGATTAAATATTTGTGTGGGAGACTGTGAAAAAGGATATCAACTAACTATGTGAAGCAAAACCAAACAGGCTGAATAAAGGAAAATTTGGGAGCGGGGCATGGTGGGGAAGAGTGATAATATATTAATATTTCTTTGGGGGCACTGACTTTATTGCTCATGGCAAACTTGATGCTAAAATGCACCATATATCACTACAATGTGACAGGCGAGGGAAAATGAAAAACACAAAGCTTTACATAAATCAGGGAAAAATCATATTAAAATGCATAACATTTTATATAAGAATCAAGATTTTACTTTTATCTATTCAGAAGCTCTTTTTCCCTTCTTATGTAGATGTCTTAGATTTGGTTAAAGCCTCACAGTTTCAAGCAGCATTGTAGTAAATCTTATTTCAAATCTGTTGTAGGCAAAGCTGTCACACTCTCAAAGGGGTAAGGTTTACAGAGGTTTGCTCTGGATTTTGGTGTGTAAACTAATGTCTTGTATCGTTAAAAGGAAAATAGTCTATTTTCTGCAGTGGTCGTCTCATAAGGAAAAGCATTAGAATCTTTTGGCTGTAAATTATTGTATGTCATGATAAAATAAGGTAGATTTTCAAGAAGTTATGAATATGGAGAACCAGTCAGTCTTTCAGAGTATAACTTGTTACTAAATTAGCATGGTTTAACTGCGTAATGATAAAGAGATGTCTTCAAGATTGATGTGCCTCTAGTATTGTGCTTGGTGCTTACAAGCCTTACAAAATATTACTGTCAGTAATTCAGCACTTAAAAGCCAAGCCTACAATAATGAATTACTGCAGGGAAAAACTTGCTTTAGAAGGAGAACTAATTTTACTTTCAGGCTTTCAAGGGATTACTGAAAATTTGGGGGGAAAAAAGCAACCCTGTATTATGAACATTATGTAAAAGTAGCCACTTGTGTAAGCACTTTGTAAAAACCATTTACAGACTGCACAGTGATGTGTAATTCTAATAAGTATTATGACATCAGTTTTGTTACCATTTCAACATATTTTTAACTTTTATTGTATATTCATTTTATCTTCATTATGTGCCACAAGTGTTAATTGTACCTTCTTTGAATTTACTTTTGTAATCATCATGCAATTATTGTTAGTGTACCTTAGTCTCTACTGTCTTTCCTTCTCTATAATGCATTTTCTTCAGCTAAATCTCCTCATGTTTAACTACAAAGCCTGCTTAGACATTTGTTTTAGATTGTTTCTGGCAGCAAAATGAGCCCTTGTGCCTGGGAGAAAATAACATTTTACTCTCTGTTCTGGGTTAATACATTACTGTGCAACTGCAAGATGTGTTTTTGCATAATAATTGAAGCTTCTTTATCACACCCTCTTTTCCTTCACTTCCAGTGATACAGAAAAGGCTAAAAAGATAAATAAATATAAGATTTTATTATTAAAGCATTATTCAATATTTTGGTAAACATGGCTTAAGATAACTTTTTTGGTATGCATTTTACAAAACCATAAAGAATAAATAATAATGCTAATAAAACGGTAATGCTCAAAATCTGGGAATGCCTCATTTACTTCTTAGTGAAAAGCAAGGTCGCCACTGTGATGTAAATAATAGAGATACCTAGCTTCATCAATGTTTTACTTTGCCAATAAGACTGTCATGTTGTACATTTAAAATGTAGAATGTTTTTTTGTTGAGGGGGAGGCAAATTCTGAAGCATGTTTTAGAATCTTTAAATCAGCTGTATCAGCTTTTGTATTCAATACAAATTTAATTTTAAATGTATTCAACTAGGAAAAAATACATCAGTGAAACAATTTTTTTTTTTACTTTGACAGCACAATGAGCTTGC
>WEIS01045363.1:0-12520 GCA_013389965.1 Todus mexicanus
GAGAGGAGGGGAGAGGAGAGGAGGCGAGGCCGGGCCCACGTGTGCGGGGCCACCATGTGTTGTTGCGGGCAGCGGCAGCTCCTCAACCTTCGCTAACCCGCCATGCCGCCTCCTCCTCCATGAGCGCTCCGGCGGCGGCGGCTTCCGTGAGGCTGATGCCCGGCGGGCAGCCGGAGCAGGCGGCCCCGGGCCCGGCAGCAGAGGGGCTCAGCCCGGCAGGAGACGGGGGCTGCCCGGCAGCAGAGCGGGTCAGCCCGGCGCCCTCCGCCGCCCCCGGAGCCCCGCGGCCGGTGCTGCCCAAGAAGGGTCCGGCCGCGGCCGCCCTGCCCCTGCCGGCCCGGCTGCAGCTGCCCGCAGGTGAGTGAGGGGCAGCCGGGTTAGCAGCGGGCCTGGGGGTGGGNGGCTCTTCTCACAGGGAATTAGCGATAGAACCAGAGGGAATGGTTCCAAACTACAGCAGGGGAGGGTTGGACTGGATAGTCAGAGTAGTCAGCTCCTGCCATGGGCTACCCAGGGAGGGGTTGAATCCTCATCCCTGGCCATGTTTAAAGGGCGTTTAGATGTGGGGTTGGGGGAGACGGTTTAGGGGTGAACTTTACAGAGTAGGGTTGACGGTTGGACTCGATGATCCCCAGGGTCTCTTCCAACCTCAAAGATTCTAGGATTCTGTGAGCACCTGTGTCACGACTGAAGCTGGTGTGGAGCAGGGCAGGGGGCAGCGAGTGTCCCCCTGGAACCTCCCCGGAGCCCATCGCCCTGTCCTTGCTGCAGGGGCTGAGCCTGCTCAGCAGCGGGAGGAGCGTGTTTCGTGGCTCATGCCCAAAGATTTTTTGGGGCGAGTTGCTTTTTCTGCCCCTAGCTTCTGGGGGTTGGTTGGGGTGTTCGTCTGTCTGCCTTGTGTGCACTGGAAACGGAGCCTGGTTAAATCTGTCAGTGCTGGGGATGCCTAGAGCACCTGAGATGTTTGTAGAGTAGCCGGAGGATGGATCTGGAAGTCTCTGGATTAAGGCAACTTTTGACTTAGGTGAATGACAGGACTAAGCAAAAAAAACCTCCGTGGCCAAGTTACCTTGGCATTCACCAGCTGGTTTGAGTAGTTCCTGGGGTGAACCAAAAAGGAGAAAATACAGTGGTTGCTGCCGAAAAGGACCCTCCACCAGCAACCTGGATACCCCACGTCTTGTGGACAAGGCAGCCAAGGCTTCCTAGATAGGAAGACCTCAAGTTACAATAGGGGAGGTTTAGGTTGGAGCTGAGGAACAACTTGTTGCCCACTGTCAAGGGTTCCCCAGGCCTGGCCCAGGCTGCCAAGGGCAGGGGTGGAGTCCCCACGATCCCTGGAGGGATTTCCAAGCCGTGGAGATGTGGTGCGGAGAGACACGGGGTAGTGGTGCCCTGGCAGCGCTGCGGGAATGGTTGGACTTGGTGATCTTAAAGGTCTCTTTCTACGAAAACAGCTCTACGATTCTATGATGGATTTGTGGCTTGCAAAAGGGGAATTGAGGCTTTCGTGGAACTTGAATGAATGAGTAACACGGGGAGCTGTGAGCTCCCACTGGCAGTGCTAGCGGTGCCGTGCTGTTTACTGCCCCCAGCAAGCTGCCCTGGGGGAGGTGTTTGCAGTGCAGCAACCAGGCTGATGTGAACCGGTATCGAAACAAAATCCCGCCCTGCGTAGGGAGTGGAAGGCTGAAATTTCATTATGTGTCGCCTTTTCGAGCGCTCTTTTCTGTAAAGCGTACGTGGGAACCGAAGAGTGTTGAGAGAGGGATCGATCGCTGTTACGGATGCGCTTCCTATAGCGGCAAAGAAAATACTGGCGTAGGGATTGTGTAGTGCTGGTAAAGTTGGCGTAATAATTTGGATGGCAGCAGAGGGTTAGCCGGGGCTCCTACCTACTCTTTCTCACCAGAGGGAGAAGATGGTGTCGGTTCTAAACTTCCCGCTCTTCCCTGACAGGCTGCATTAAAAGCTTTGTGAAAAAGCAAGCGACTTTGATACCACCGGTCTTGGTCTCGCGGTATTGAGACCCCAAGATACGCGATCATTTTATTGCTATTGTTGCTATGATTATGTCCTCCCAAGACGGTTCCTTTGTTGGAGCATCTCGTGCAATTACTCTCAGGTGGGATGTTGCCTCGAAGGGTGACTGGTTTTACATTCATTCCTGTGCTGCTTGTGCATGTTTGCATTTTTTTTCTCTCTTCGCCCGCCTCCTGTCGTCCCCCTCAAGTCTGTATCGAAGGCGCACACCCTTCAAGGAAATAGATAATGCTAATGTAATTAAAAAAAAAAAAAAAAAAAGTCTTTACTCGGTGAGTTTCACGGTAGATTTCCCAGCAGTCACATGATGCTGTAATGTCCGGGCAGTCAGGAGTCAAAGATGAGTCTAAATCCTTGCCAACTTTCCTATGAAATGAATCATGATGGAAAAAAAAAATATATATACATATATATATATAATTTTATTGTTTTTGTAGTAAGACACCCCAGATCTTCAGGTTTTTTACCTAATATTTTGGCTTTCTGGAATGTGTTGGTATTCAGTTAAACATCTTTCCGTGACGGTGAATGCTGATGCGAGTTGCCTGTAGTTTTGAGTACTACAAGTTTAGCAGAGCTTTTGTTTCTCCCAGTAGCTTGGGTTTGATTCCATCAAGGCACGCAGCTGAATGCCTTCTGACTTGCATGGTGGCAGCAGGCAGATGTAGAGAAAGCAGCATTACTCTTTGGTTGTATCAGCTTGTTTTTCTTCGCTCCTGGGACAAGAAGCAAAGCGAGCAGGCTTTGCATTGGAAGCTCAAAGGTGCTGGTGCTGGGCAGCCTTGTGCCCAGGGAAGNTGATTATGTCCTCCCAAGACGGTTCCTTTGTTGGAGCATCTCGTGCAATTACTCTCAGGTGGGATGTTGCCTCGAAGGGTGACTGGTTTTACATTCATTCCTGTGCTGCTTGTGCATGTTTGCATTTTTTTTCTCTCTTCGCCCGCCTCCTGTCGTCCCCCTCAAGTCTGTATCGAAGGCGCACACCCTTCAAGGAAATAGATAATGCTAATGTAATTAAAAAAAAAAAAAAAAAAAGTCTTTACTCGGTGAGTTTCACGGTAGATTTCCCAGCAGTCACATGATGCTGTAATGTCCGGGCAGTCAGGAGTCAAAGATGAGTCTAAATCCTTGCCAACTTTCCTATGAAATGAACCGTGATGGAAAAAATATATATAATTTTATTGTTTTTGTAGTAAGACACCTCAGATCTTCAGGTTTTTTACCTAATATTTTGGCTTTCTGGAATGTGTTGGTATTCAGTTAAACATCTTTCCGTGACGGTGAATGCTGATGCGAGTTGCCTGTAGTTTTGAGTACTACAAGTTTAGCAGAGCTTTTGTTTCTCCCAGTAGCTTGGGTTTGATTCCATCAAGGCACGCAGCTGAATGCCTTCTGACTTGCATGGTGGCAGCAGGCAGATGTAGAGAAAGCAGCATTACTCTTTGGTTGTATCAGCTTGTTTTTCTTCGCTCCTGGGACAAGAAGCAAAGCGAGCAGGCTTTGCATTGGAAGCTCAAAGGTGCTGGTGCTGGGCAGCCTTGTGCCCAGGGAAGTGGTGGAATTCCTGGCCCTGGAGGGATTTAAAAGACTTGTAGATGTGGTGCTGAGGGACACGGTTTAGTGGTGACCTGGCAGTGCTGGGCTAACAGTTGAACTTGATGGATCTTAAAGGTCTTGTCCAGCCTAAACTATTCTATGACTAAAAATAACTGTCTGGAGTTTAATGCTCCAGAAGGAGCACAGAAGCTGTCAGATTTGGTGAAGGGCCTGGAGAACAAGTCCTGTGAGGAGCGGCTGAGGGAACTGGGGCTATTTAGTCTTCAAGAAAGGAGGCTGAGAGGAGACCTTATTGCTCTCTCCAACTACCTGAAAGCACATTGCAGAGAGGCAGTGACTAATGACAGAACGAGAGGGAATGGCCTCAAGTTGAAACAGGGGAGGGTTAGACTTCACATTAGGAAAAGATTTTGAACGGAAAGGGTTGTGAGGCGTTGGAACAGGCTACCCGGGGAGGTGGTAGAATCGCCATCCCTGGATGTGTTTAGAAGCCGCATAGTGATGGTCCTTGGGGACGTGGTGTGGTGATGGACTCGGTAGAGTAGGGTAAATGCTTGGACTTGATGATCTTAGAGGGTCTTTTCCAACCTAGATGATTCTGCGATTCTGTGAAATTTAAAATGGGTTGATGTTTCAGGGAAACTTGTCTAAATAATTGTCCCAAGGATGATTTTAAAAAGCGTTCTGGCTTGAGTGAGTGTTAGTATTCTACCTGCATCATCTATTAATATTCGATTTTTAATGAATAATAAAATAATTCCGAAGTTTAAATGGAAGACGAATAGCATTAAAGCTACAAGCGTTAGCATCCTTAAAAAGAGAAGAAATAAACTACCCAATTCTTAGGCTTGAAAAGTTTGTATTTCAAATAAATTGTAAAGGTAAAATACAGAAGAGGGCTTTAAAATCACAACATTCAACCTGTGGCCCTTGCTGAAATAAATGTATACAGAAAGCACCCTTGAGGCCCCTGAGTTTCACAGGATGGTCTTTGAACTGGCTTGTTATGCAGAAGGCTGGACACAGCACTGCGCTTAACTGATCGTCCTGAAGTACTTCATAAACTGCTTGTGGCTTGAAGCAAGCCTTGCTGCTGTCCTTCTGCAGGGCTGCAGACTGGGGAAGGGAGGGCAGCAGGGCAGCTGTGTTTGAGCCCATGGCTTGGAGGGCAGTGGAGATTCATGGAAGGCGTTAATTTATTATACTGTTCATTCTCTTCCAGCTCTATCTCCCTCTTTCTTTTGCCCAGAATAAAGCCGAGAGGTAGGAAAGGCGGTTGACCAGGTATGACTTCTTTCCTCTCTGAGCACAGACTGTCCCTCTGCCAAGTGCCACTTTACCCAATTAGGCAGAAAAGGTCACTGAGCTTTGCAAGTTCTCCAGGCCTTGCAGGACCCAGATTTGCTCCTGCATTACAAGGGGTTTTGCATCACCTTCCTGTGTTTTTCTCTGCAAAGTGCCTGTTTTCAGCTGAGTAGCCTGCTGTTAGACCAGTGCTGGTCCTCAAGGCTTTCCTCATTCGCTCTCAGGGTCTCTCTTGTGCTAGCAGTCGGGAGGTGTGAGTCCACCCCGAGCCTACAGCTGGCCACCACTGAGGGTTTTAGCACACAGCAGACTCCAACTGGGCCCTGTGTCCTTTACACACCTTCAGCTGGACAAATTCTGCCTTGACCATTTGGTTGTGGCATTTTGACCTTGCAGACCATCAGCTCTTGGACAGGATGATTGGGCGGTGTCTTCCTAAATGGAGGCAGCTTGTATGATCTACCAACAAGACCCTTCCTCAGTTGCACTTTGTTGACCAGAATATGTTAGCAGCGTTTCAGAAGGCTTTGCGTTGTAGCCGCTTGTGGGTCTGGCAGAGAGCGGACCAGCATGGTGGGTGCTGTACTGCCTCTGTCCTCAGCTTGGCTGGACGCGTGGTCTGTGCTTGTAGCTCGCAAAACTGCGAATGTCTTGTGTGATGGACCATCGGCTTGATGAGAAGACATGTCCTTGGTTAACTTCAGCTTAATTTGGGGAGCAAAAATGGCTTGTGCTGTTACCAGGAGGTAAAGGTTTGGGAAGGGAAAGCAGTAAGGAAGTTTCCATGGGCCATAATGAATAGCTATAGCTTACTTCAGTTTCTTTGGGCCCTGCAGCGCTTTGGAGAAATGGAGGCTAGAAGAAGGGTTGTGAAGAAGGAGAGTGTTTGTTTCTTGGGTTTCTTTCTTCTTTGCTTTCCTTGAACTTGTTTTTTTGGTCAATTCTGTGGCCGTTCTTTCATTCTGTCCCTGACCCTGGAATGTTCCTTACAGGCAGGCTTTGAAGGGGTGATTAGTAGACGTGTCTGCTCCTCTTGTGACCGGTTGAAAATGTACAGAACTTGCCTGGATGCTGAGTACCCTCCGCTGTTACCTTGGGATCTGCTTGCAGCAGGAAGCTCTTCAGAAAGCTTGTCTGATGCCATTGCTGCTGATTGCAGGGCTATGACAGCAGCTACTGGCTCTCCTTGCAGGAGCATCATCTGCCTCTGGAGCGTGTGTTCCTGTTCTATTCCTTCTGTTAGGGCTCACACCAGTGGACCTGAATAGCTACAGTGTCAGCAAAGGGAAGTTGCCCCGAGTCTGCCTTAATTTGCACTAGTAATCTCCTGCGAGGTACGACCACTGCGTAAAGTTTCCTTTGCGCCTCCCTTGGAGGGGAATGGCAGCAAGTACACGTTCCTGGTTTCTCTGTGCAGCTCGGTTATCTTCACTTGGAAGTTTTGACTTGTCCGTGGCGAGTTTTCCACCGCGTACAACTTATCTAGGCTGATAGTGGGGAACTGCTCGGAAGGCACAGCCGCTGTTTGTGGCAGACGGCCAGGGCTGTGTGGCAAGAGGAGACATGTGGGCACTGGTGGGTAGGAGTGAGAGAGCTGATGTGGGTTTCCCAAAACTGCTGTGGGGTGGTACGGAGCCTTAATCTCATCAGGTTCCTCTGAACTGGATATAGAAACTGAGGTAACCTGAAGAGGTAAGGGCTGGTAAACATCTAGATGCTGCCTTCTGCTTTTGAAATGGGCCTAATACCTCTCGAGTACAATACTCTGAATCTTCATGCGGTTTTACAACCAAACAGTAACAAGCAGAACATGAGGAGGGTCCTCATGTTCTAGTTGTTACTGTTTGGTTGTAAAACTGAAAAATTTGCAGACTTCATATTTGTGTCTGGTCCTTGGCTTTGGAATAGGAAGAAGCACTGATTTAAAAATACTTCTTAGTTTGTATCATGTTTGAGTAGGAGGTTATCTAAAGATTTCTTGTTTTAGCAAGACAAAAAAACCTAGAAGCTCCTTCAGTCTGCAATTTCTGGCTGTTGATAATCTCGTGAAGTCTGAGGATAACACTTGTGCTGTAGGAACACCAGTAGGGGCTATGTAATAGATCCTTGGAACCTTTTCTATCCCAACAGTGTCCCCTGTTTAGTAGGTTTGTCAGGATGGATGCTTTGCAAACTTTCCTCTTCACATTAGCCAACACCAAGCAACTTTCTGTTTGTTTGTTTCAAGGAAGGGTTAGCAAAGCTTTGGCAGGCTTGAGGAACTAAGTCGGACTTAAAAAATAGTCAATAAATATTCTTCTGCTGTAACCAGTAGAAAATTCAGGTACTCTGTAGGACCAGGTTTTGCTTTCAGGACCGAATGCGTCTAGCAAAACAATGCCTTCGTGTCGTTAAATGCACAGCCCTGTAGGAATTAAGATTTAGATCTAGGCAGCAGATAGAATGCTAACTTCTAGATTTATGGTTTTCACCAAAAAAAAACCCCCAGATGCATTCTGAATACTGAAGCACTGAAATATGATGCTCGGTAAAATTAATGTTAAACGCTGTTCAGATTTTACAATCAGTTGGAGTATATTGCAAAGAATTACAGCTACAGAGTGGTGAATAGTAAACTTTTTTTAATCCTTAAGCAGAGAACGTGAGCTTGACTTCTATCGTTTTTGCAGTATTTAAAGGACAGCTTGTGACAATAAAAATAGCATCATCCACACAGAAGTGACAGCTGGAAGAAATACTAATTATATTTTGGTATTCTTTTCCCGAAGGTGTTGGGAAAGCAAGTAAGCTTGTAAGTCATTATTTTGCAGTACCAGGGGTTTTTTTGAAATTATCTTAAAGAACCCAAGTATATGTCATAGAATCGTAGAATAATCAAGGCTGGAAAAGCCCTCTGAGCTCATCTAGTCCAGCCTGTGACCCACCACCACCACTCAGCTAAACCATGGCACTAAGTGTGGCATCCAGTCTTTTCTTAAACACCTCCAGGGATGGTGACTCCACCCCCTCCCTGGGCAGCCCATCCCAGGGTTTTATCCTCCTTTCTGTGAGGAAGAGCTTCTGAATATCCAACCTGAACCTCCCGTGGCGCAGCTTCAGGCCGTGCCCTCTCGTGGGTGCCATGTGGTAGAAACCTGTGCTGTGTTTAGTGGGTAGGATTGTATGCTACAGTTGTATGAGTTTTGCTGTTAAGTTGCAAAGCTTCTGATAACCATCAAAGGTAATTGGTAGTGCCCTGACCACTCAGACAAAAAAAACAAACAACCAAAGACAGATACTTTTTTAAAAAATTCTTTTTGCCTGAAGTTACTTCTCTGAAAACTGATGATTTCAGAAGAAAAATATGTGTAATCTGCAAAGTGGAAAAAAATCACGGTAGATATTCCTAAGTGGCTTGCTCTTCAAATTGTCCAGATTAATGTCTGTTCTGCCATCTAGGTCACCTTCAGAACAAAGTCCACTAACGGATCTTTCCCACCAGTGTCTGGAGGAAGTAGCCTCTGACCACGACTGAAGCAGGGTAGAGGTGGTAGCAGATGCAAGGTCCTTGTGGCTAATGAGCAAACCGAGGGTCTGTTAAGGCTGGAGAACTCATGAAGCCCAGTGATCTTACTGGGATCGTTTGGTGAACCAAGAACAGGCAGATGTTATGATGGCACTTGTTTTTCATAGCTCGTGTTTGCAGACCTCCTTTAGATTACACGCTTCCAGTTTGGTGAAGGCAGAGGAGATGGCTCTGTTAGTACTGGCTGCTCCTAGGAGTTACCTGGGCAATCAGAGTTCCTTGTGTGGATGTCCCGGCTAGATTAACAAGTGGGTGAGAGAGCATCCTCTGGTTGGCACAAACAACCCCTGAAGACCCTTGCCGTTTGCCCAGTGGCAGCTGCCATCTAGTTCAGCTGGAGCCCTGAAAGCCAGATCCATCTGACTGCTTTGGTGGTGCATCACTAGGCAGTCTGCTTGGCACAGCCAGTGGGATGTGTTGAAGTGGGTAAGCATATTCAGAACACTGTTGCATATGGCTTGTGTATTAGCCACTTGGCGAATACCACACAGTTTTGATGGCTGCATCCACACTACCCATGTAGGCAGAAGCTTATACTTCCATGAAGGTTTTGCTGTCTTCTGCAATACAAAAACCAATACAATACAATACAAAACCATAATTTTTGTTTACTCTATCCCACTCAGAGCAAGGTGGCCATCGGTGTTAAAATTCAGTGTTAAGTCCTTGCTTGCCTTTCAGAAATAAGGGAACATCCATCCAGCAGAGGGGTGAATATGTACTTTTAGAGGAAATTAAGTGAAATTCAACCTTCTGATGGTTTCTGTGTGAGCACCAAGGAAGCAAGTGTCCCATTGCAAAATTAATCTAGGCAGTAGAGTTGATTCTCCTCCTCCTCCTCCTCCTTTGAGACAGAGATTTAAAGAAGCTGATCTCGTCCTTTATTAAGATTCTACCAAGGCACCAGTTGTGCTTTTAGCATCTCTTGGTTTAAAATTAAGATTCGGATTTCTCTTTAACAGTTTAAAAGCTCACAGTGTGTTAGAAATGGTAAGTACAGAGTATGGCCATCCCTTCTGATCCTTATAAAGCTGCCTGCTGTATACATGTGACTGCGATGTGCCAAGCATCAAACTTGCTATTTAAAGAATTTGACTCCAGTAAATACTAGGAGTACGCAGCAAACTAGAAGAGGGTGTGATGTAGAGATTCAGTGCCTTTTTCAGTGCAGCAGGAGTGGTCTTGAAAGCAAGGAAGTGTCACAGGCCCCTTGGAGGTGCTATTTCAGTGTCATCAGCTGAGTCCTCTGCAAATGCTTGAAGCTTCTTCACGAAGTAACTTGGATCCTGGAGACCTCTTCAGTCAGATCGTCTTATCTGTAGACAATCCTGGAACTGTCTGATTCCTCGGATAAGAAAGCAACCGAGCCTCAAGTAGCAAAGTTAGAAACCACAAAGATGAGATATGGAAATGCTGATGGGAAATTATCCTGGTTGCTGAAAGATGTGGCCCAAGAACAAGAGCTTGGTGTTCTCCTGTTACCAGACAAGACTGCCTTATGGAACACAGCGTTGGCTGGGAATCCCGTACGCCTACCTACAATAAGAACAAAAACTCTTGGGATTCAAGTACAATAAATACACTTCGAATTCAAAGAGAAACAGCGGTACCATCTTGAAACTATGCCCAGAAAACATCTATGGCCTGTCAGTTATTTACAGCACCTCCAAGAATCAATGCAATGTTCAGATTTTCTTTAGATGGTTGATATGGACATCTGGTGTTTGCTATAAATAAAAGGTATGCTACCTCGCAACTGGGACCCATTTTTGCACAGCTTCTGCTGTAACTGTAGAATTGTATGGGTATAAATATATTCTCAAGTAATGAAGCTCAACTAGACTTGCAGTCAAGGAGAACTCTTAGCTCTAAACCATAGTCCTGTATTCTGAGAGAAGGCCTCAGCCCTATGGAGGCCCAGTTGCTTGCCTGTTGGATAGAACTATCGATCTGGGTGCCAAAAGGCAGCGACGAGCAGCTAGCCTCCAACAGCTTGGATAAGACTTGCTGATTAAGTGGTATGTGAAACTCAGCTTTGGATTTTTGCGTTATTAGCACTTTGTGTCCAGCTCCTGGAGGAAGGGAGGGAGAGTGAGTGTTGTTTAGGCTCTTCAGAGACACGTGTGATGTCCATTATTCCAGACTGTTGGAAACAGTAGGTTATCTGACTCTGCTCCATCCTGCCTAGAAGAGATATCTTCATCCCCCTCCCTGACTGCTATGCTTGAAAAGGCTGTGCCTGTACTGGGCACCACAGGATCCAGTGCCCACTGTTGGCACAGAACCTTGCTAGAGAAAGGTTGGAGTCACTGGAGGCAGCGGCTTTCACTGGGACCGTACATCCCCTTGAGCTGTTTGTGTGACAGAGTTGTGGGTGCACGGTGGTTTCAATAGCTGCTCACAGCAACCCAGACCATCTGGGAACCACTAATGGTAGTGAAACAGTACTATCCGCTGGACAGTGATGTCTGTAAGTCCCTGGCTTTGAAAAGGTGAGATATATATGGTCAGACATCTGAGGAGCATGCAACCCTAAAAGTCGTACGCCACAGCCTGCAAGAATCTGCAGCGTGGGGTTTGTGCAGTTGGCAAAACTGCAATCAATTTCTTTAAAGATCTTGTGGGTACGACATTTAGAGCATTTTATTTAGGCTGCGTTCCATTGTAGTCTGAAAGTGTACTGAGATCACGTCCTTTGAACTTTTGTCCTGTCCTAGAAATTAAAGGATTTCATATCTGTGGACAAATCAAGGTCTTTCATTGGAACTCAGAATTGGGCATCTCCTTGTGATGCTGCAGGATCTACATGCTAATCACTGGTCCCGAGACATTGCTACAAAGACTCGTTAGTACGGAAGCTTACCTAGAACAGAGGCCATGGGTGCGATTTCTGAGATACGTAATTGTTTGTTTAGTGAAATGACCTGGGAATGGAAGGAATTGCTTGAGAGCCTGGCTGTGTGGTGAGTGATTCTGGTTGCTGCCGTAACGGTGTTGATATGGATTCATCATTGCTCTATTTCGCTTGCATCAACTAAAATTGACTTCCAGAGGCTATAATGATTTGTTGTACAGAGTGAAATGCTTTGAGTGAGTGCAGCGTAGAAGCTGAACAACTCAGCTTGACCCGTATGGTGTAGATGAGCCCTCTACCCTGCTTGACTGGGAAATCTTAAGAGTAATCAGAGACCTTTTCCCAAGAAAAGCCCCAAAAAGTCAATATTCGTGACTTCACAAAAGACCAGTTTCTAAAGTCATTTTCATTTAAGACCAGAAGTTAGTTAGTAAAGAAATCTTCAGTAGACATCTAAGAAAACTCGGCTGCCAATGGTGAATAAGTAGTTCTGCATTCGGTACAGTCCATACTTTAGATGAAGACATAAAGCCCCAACATTTTAGAAGTGTTATGTAAGTCATGTGAATGTTAAGTCACTTCATTACCAGACTTGCCTATCCTGTCTTTTGCAGTATTTCATTGACACTTTCTTTTCAGCAGTCATTTACAGCCAGTCTGCGACATAACACACCTTGGTATGATCGCTGCCTGGACAGTCTGTCTCTAATAATGGTCGTTCTGGGTCTCTCTTATTCAGTCTGGTAATGTGTTTTTATAACTATTAAGTGACCTGTTCTGTGGGGCTCAATAAATGGGGTGGAAGAAGGAAAAATACTCTTTTTTTTTTTTTTTAAAGGATGGCTTAAGAGAGAAAAGCTACTTTCAAAGCTGTTGCAAGGATTAGTATTTGGCCCTTTATTTTCGGGATTTGGAGTCATCCTAAATAGTCAGGCTTAGTCAGAAACTTAAAACCTATATTCCTTCCTAGCTGTCATTTTGTTTCCTACTGAAACATCCCCTTTAAAGCTCTGTCTTACCTTGTAACTGCCTTAAAACCTATCTCTTTGTTTTGAGTGTTCGGTGAAAGAATGAGAATTGTTTAGGAACAGAGAGCACTGAAACCTTACTGTTGTTTTAAAGCAACATATTTGTTGTTGAACAAAATCAGTTACTGATTGGGAACCAGAGAGCCTCATTTAACCCTGTGTTTGTTA
>WEIS01045365.1:3658-27526 GCA_013389965.1 Todus mexicanus
AGAAAAAAAAGACCAGTAAATTGGACAATTTTGCTGATGGGAATCTCAAGAGAACCCCTAGGAGACCACCAAGGTCTGCCTAAAATATTCCCCATAGGTATTTGTCTACCCTCTATTTTAAAGAGCCCTCCTTGATCCACCCCATCCAGAGGTCTCATTCTATTGCTTCACTGTCCCAGCCATCAGAAGTCTTTCCCAGGGTCTAACCTGTCCTACAGAAGTTCACAGCATGTGCTTACATGAGTGCCACCATTCCAGGAAGCTGTGGGGCCTAAGGAGCAGGAATCCCTCTCTCTTTGTAGATGTGTCTGTCTCTGCTTTCAGTTGTCCCATCTGCAGAACAGGAGATAATTGTTCACTTGTCCCCAACGCAGTTAGCAGGGATGAAAAATGTTGGGCGTATGCAAGGGAAAAGAAGTAACAGACGAGACCATCAGGACCTACTGATTTTGTCTGGCCAGAGCAAGACCCTGCCATCTCAAAATCAACGAGGCAGCTTTGGTTCAGAAGATGCAGCCAAAGCTAAAACCACCCAACACGGGTGCCTCATAACACTTTTATCTCTTCATCTAGATTCAGGCATCCTGCCTCTGATCAGATGCAAATCACTCTGTTGATAAAACAATGTGGAGAAAAAAAATCCACTAATACATAGATGAGTTTAAAAGATATTTGCCAGAGATGTACCACTGAATACAAGGCTGCTGTTACAATCCCTGCCCAATCTCACAGCAGTTTAATTAGAACAAAGCATAAACAAAAACACTTACAAAAGCAAAATGAACAAGGTTTGCACGCTCATCAGAAAACTAGGAGCTGACTGCAAATATGCAAATAGATTAGTGCAGCTGCCAAAGAACTTAATTGCTCTGTCCCAATGTCCTGACCTGTCTGAGTAGCTCTGCCTGGTTTAGGTATGACATGCCAGGCTAAAAACAAGTGAGATGTTACAGTGGTCCATGCTGGTGAAAGCAGCTGGGGACAGGACCGGTCCATGTCTATGTTTATTAGGTCTGCCCAAATCAAAACCTCCTAACCATTCTTCACAGCTCAATGCACTTAGACAGCGTGCCATAGTCTGGTATTAATACAAGTGAATCCAGACAAATCTATTTCTTAATTTCCTTAGAGTAAGTTGCAAGGCGCTAGCTTATTCTCATCATTAGGAGTCTTTCTTTCTCTCTAAAAAATAAAAATCAAATCAATAAATATCTGTTGCCAGGTTTCAGTTGGCTGTTTCCATTTCTGAGCTACCTCTTACCTCCTTCCCTCTGGAGGAAGGGTGAGGATTAGACTAGAAAGGAAACTAGACAGCTCTCTCTGAATCCATTACTTCATATTTACTGTGGCAGAGAGGTCCTGGCATGGAGCAATGTAGAGATCATGATAGCTGGGGAGAGTTACTGTCCCTTCAAGGTGTGGGCCAGACTGGTTAATGTAACACCTTCCTCAGACCTACCCACAGTGTATTTGAAGGCTCAGCCCCAGGAGGGCAGCCAGGATTGCCAAGACTCAGACACCAGGGGCCAGGGATACACCAAAAGGACAGAACCAGAACGGGGAATAATTATCTAAAGGCCTAGAAAATTGTCTCAGCCAGGACTCTGAGACAAATAAGCCTGCTGCTAGGTCATAAAACTCACCAGCTTGCCACCCTCTAGAAAAGAAAAAACAAATGAAGAAGGTTTGATTTTATTTGGGTTGTTTTGCTTTATTCAGCTATGCAAGTGTGCTCTGCCTTCTGCTTCCACCCCAGCCCCAGTGCAGTGCCTCCATCCCATGCAGCTACTCGCTCGATGCAGGGGCCACCTAGAAAAGACACTCTGCGAAGGAGAGAGGAAGGGGCAGCTGGCCACACAGGGTGGGTGGGTTATGAAGGAAGGGGCCAGGAGATCTGTGTTGAGGGACACAGCACGGATCAGCCTCCATGAGAGTTAATTAGTGCCATTAGTCTATCAAACTCAGTAACCTATAATCAAGAGACTTGGGTTTCTGCCCCCACCACCCTCTGGTTGTATTATTTTGGCCAAACTTATTTTTCCCTGTGATTACATCCCCATGTTCAATAAAATAAGGCTAAATCTTGCAGGTTGAGAAGCCTGCAAGGCCTCCACTAGAAAACAGCAACAGCATTTGCCTTTAGACTGGAAAGTTTGTTGCTTCTTTCTCAGTAATTCAAATTAGGACAAGCAGCCACATCTTACCTGTTGACCTACAGAAGAACATTTCTGTTCCTCACCCAGAAGATGGCTTGTGGGGAGGATCCGTAGGGCTTGGAGGGTCCTGGGGGCAGGTGAGCAGAGGGCTGGTTGCACGCTTCCCGCAGAGGTCTTTTCCCGGACAGGTCTCAGCACCTGCACATCCATGTAACTCTGTAGGGAGTCTCACATTGTGGCTTCACTTACGTGAGTTACATGGAGCCCACTCCTTCTGGGCAAGCTGACACAGCACAGGCAAAGCAAAGAAGGTGCCGACAGGAGCGGGGGGGTGGGGGAGGGAGAGGCAGAAGCAAAACAGGGGATGCAATCGTAAAAATGAAAGCAGTACCATAAACCCCTCAAGTGTATCAAAGACCTCAGTGGGGTGGAAGTCAGTCCTGTTCTCCATGGGGTGCCTGGATCCCCTGATTTGCATCTGTGCATCACACAACTGGCACCCTTCTATAAGGCTGGTCTCCAAAGAGCCGAGGGTTTATCCAAGGGCACTGAGGTCAGGGTGTGACGGTGGCGTCTTTCCCTTGCAGAGCAGGAAGCCGTCAGTGGAGAGCCTTATAGCGAGGGTGCACTGTCTATATCTCATTTTAAGTAGAGTCCCATGCTGAATCTGTTTCAGGAGGATGAAGCTGGTGAAGGCAGGTTCAACTTCACCGCCTACGGGATGGGACCGGCTTGCCTACAAGCCAAGGACGGCATTTCCGTCAAAGGTGCCAACAACAACAACACAGCCAACCCGGTTCCGCCGCCGTCCCGCTCCCCTGAGGAGATGCGAAAGCTCTTCATTCAGCGAGCCAAGAAGATCGACAAGATCTCACGGATCGGCTTCCCCATGGCCTTCCTCATCTTCAACATTTTCTACTGGATCATCTACAAGATCGTCCGCAGAGAGGATGTGCACAACCAGTGAGGAAAGGGGAGCAGCTGGGAGGGAGTGAGCGATCCTTTATATATGTGCAATAGCAATGCAGCTATGCATGAATTTAAGAATGTGGCAATATCTACTAAAAAAAAAAAGGGGGAGGGGGGCTGGGAGGGACTTTTAATCATGTGAACTGAGGATAACGGCACAGGGAGGAGATAAAAAAGCTCTTGATCTGGGGAGAGCAGGGTGGGGGTTAGTTTTACAGCATAGGAAGGTTTGGATTGCCCCAGCTGCAATCCAAGCGGTGTAATATAGTAATATATATTCATGCTTAATTATAACGCAAAAAGAAAACAATCAAAAAAAAAGATACACACAAAAAAATTCTTTTTTTTTAGCCTATTAACAGCTTAGATTCTCAAGTCACTGGAATGATTCATAATTCCATGTGCAGAAATGACTGCAATTACGCTTTATCTGACTTTTGCTATAGAAAGGCCATACCACTCAAGTACGTGGGCAAAAAAGCCCTAACAAAATGAAAAGAAAAGAAAAAAAAACGCAAACAGGAAAATCATTCTATGTTTCTCTAGGTTTTGCACTTTGAAAACTGGATAGATGGGGAAACTTAAGAAAGAGGCTATGGGTTGTTTGTTTTCTAAAAAAAATATATTTACTTTTTTTAGTCATGGGGTTGCCAATCAAACACTTTATGATTTTTGGATTGGGGAAAGCAAATCCATTATCTCTCTCATCCCCATCAGAGAGTATCTAATGGGAAACCCAAGAAGGGCACCAGGGCCTTCAGCAGAAATCGCAGGTACCTTGTGTCCTTTTAAATGACCTGGTAAGATTCCAGTCCTAGGACTCAAAAATACTATTCAGAACACTAGAAATGATGAAGGATTTTTAAAGCAGAAATATTTAGATTATAGAGAAAAGAGGTATATTGATGTCTTGTAGTGACAGGACTGGGCAAATGGCAATACTGTCAGTAACGGGTGGGTGGGGGGAAGGTGTGTACAGAGAGAGTGGTTCTTATTTTCTGACATTTCATAGCAGTAATATTAATAGTGAAGCTGGGCCAGTGGACCCAAAACTCTATTTTTGTATCTATTTTGGTGCTGCATTTAGCTTTAATGCAGGTGGGATGATGGAGCAAGCTGCTTTGCTCCCCTCTGCTGCCCAGCAGAGTCAGGGGGGAGGCTGGCACAGTTTGATGGGGACAGACAAGGGGGGAGGGAGGTGGGAATGGGCGAGCAAAGGGGATTCCCTTTGGACGAGTGGTAGCACAGGTTGGTGTTTGGGGTGGGAGGGACATGACAGATACCTCCAGGGTGTTATTTGAAAGCCTGGCTTGGGGCTGGCATGGGCAAGTCAAGGGCATGATGCTCCACTTGCCTCTCTGGGACCCTGGGCACAAGCCGGGCTGCAGCGCCCAGGGTGATTGTCATGTTTGTTTGCACTTTAGAGAGGAAGGTAGAGGAGAGCATGAAGGAAGAGACAATCAGTCTGCACTGAAGCACTTGGAGTCAGGTCTGGATTAAGCACTAAAGGAAGGCAGAAAGAAAAGTGGCACCCAAGGGGTGCCTGCAGCCTCCTTCCTCTCCCTTGTCTCCTGCTCAGGACTGGACCACAGCTGACCTGGGCTGCAGAGCTGACGATTGCTCTGGGACCAGACAGGCTCCCACTCGCAGAAGCTGCATCCTCCACAGCAGCTGGAACAGCTCACAGCAGTGTCCTCTGGCTCTGTCAGATCCAGTCTGGTCCACGTCAGCAGCATCCAAGCCTGGGATAGGAGGTGGGAGTCCATAATCAGTCATGGGTGTCCCACCCAGTGCAGCTATGGCAGTGGGTGAGGTGGCACAGGGACCTGTGAGATCTCCTAGCATGGGGCTGGTGTGAAGAGGAGAAAGAAACCAGGGCTCTCATGGGCTGGGTAGAGGGACACCCATCTCCAAGGCTGCCAAATTCAGCACCTTTCACCAGCACTAAATACACTTTATTTAAAGAAAAAAAAGAAAAATGGGGAAAAAAAAAAAAGAAAAAGAAAAACCACAAACCTTTAACAAGGAAAAAAAATGGGATAAAGGCAAAAAATGTGATGGTCACTGTGTGGACTAGGGCAAGTGGCAATATTTCCTAATGTTTTGGCAAAGTTCACCTAACTTTCTGGGTCCCTATGCAGTGCTAAGACAGGGAAAGGTCATACCATACCAGTGCATTGGCCCCTTCTCTCTACTAGAGCAGCAGAAGACCTGTGGGCTAAGGATTTCTCCTGCTCCTGGCAGCGCTTCCCCAGGCAGGGAGATCTCAAGCTGTGGAGCAGAGGCATTATTTGATGCTAGGACAACTTTCTGAGCCTTGGCTGGAGCCCAAGTCTGCTGCTGGCTCTGGTTTTGCTTGCTGAATTATTGAACTCTCTCTGCATGCACGACGGCCAGTCGTGCCAACTGCAGGTTGTGCAATCGCTTTAAACGGCGCGTCCTTGTCTGAGATGAAAGAGCAAATCTAGGGAATTCCCCTCCCTGCCCGGCGGCAGGGCAGAGCGTTGGCAGCCCACACACCACAGCTCCTTGCTCACACGGGGGAACAACCACAAATCACTCCCATTTGGTCAAAAACGCTCTTGCCTTGATACCCAGACCTTGCAGTTTGGAGTTGGGCAATTTGGTCATGGTTCACACAACTGCAGCCTCCCCAGGCTAGCTGGGCTGGCTCACCAGGGCACAGCCAGCTGCATGGCTGCGGCTTTTCTTCCCCACTGGAGCTGCTCTAAGGAGCTGCCTGTGGGTTGTTAACAAATCTCATGCACCATCCTCCCACCCAAGTGAGTCTTGATCCTACATCCCAAGGGCAAGACCAGAGCAAGGAGAAAAAAAAACATTCCCACCTCATTCCATTCTGTTCCAGTTTGGAGAAGGGCCTCGTGATCGAAGAGGAATCCCATGTTCATCCTAGACCTAGTGCTTGGAGATACAGATAAATCACCATTACTGCTTCACTAGAGCTCCTGTGTCACTTTCTTGGCACTGAGTAAGGCCAGAGGAAGGCAAATTAGGAACTAGAAATCATCAGAAAGATGCTTCTGGTTCCTCCTCATACAGAGCACTTCAGCTGCTCGTGGAGCCCATGGGAGTTTAGGGACTGAAATAAGAACTACACATTTACCAACCTGCCTTTGCATCTGGTTAGACTCCACCAAGCACTAGGCACATTTGATGCTCACCATAAGCAGCGTCATTTTCTCTTCATTAAGCTGTGGGTTTCCATTTGGGCCATTTTCCAGCCCTAGGGCTTCCTGCAAGATGACAGCGAGCAGCACTCGCATCCCAACATGAAACATGCTGGGGGCTTGGCAAAGGTCTGACGGTTCAGAGATAGCTGTCCTGCAGACAACCTGCCAGACAGTTTCATCACGTAGGCAAGACCTTAGACTGTCCTAGGAGGCCCTGGCAAGTCTGTGCACTTTTCAAAAATCAAACATTTTTCTCCATTTGTCCTAGGCTGTGTTTAGTCTCTGTATTGCAACAGAACTGGCTTTGATAACCTAGTTCATCTTCAAAGTCGGCTGCTTTAATAGTGCCAGCAATTATATTTATTAGTAAGAATGTACAGGGTTTGATATTACAAGGTACCTTCCAGGCATATTGATGGGATTTAACTCAGTCATCATTCACTCTTAAGAATGAAGCTCAAAAGCAAAATCCCTGAATAAAATACACAGCAATCTGTCTGGCTGTAAAGAGAGAAAATAGGGTTCTAATTCACTTGGACTCCTTAGAAAAATAGAGCTTTATCCCAAGCAATATTATTTCCAGATGTTGCTGGAAAAGTATCACTTCATGAGTGTGAATTAATTTTCTATATATATCAAGATAACTGTGGAAATGAAAAAAAAAGTAGGATAAACATACTTTTTTTCAGTCAGGTGGATGAGTTTTTACCATTTTAATTCCTGATTAAAGCAGCTTTCCATTTGGGATTCCAGTACCACAGAAATCAGAGAGGTGCTGAAGAGGGTCCAGGACAGACGGGTAAGCACGTGGTCTGCTACAGACTGCACCACTCAGCCTTGACCCTGGCAAAGCATCAGTTTGCCTTTAAACACACGGGCAGGGTCATTCGCTTCATGGGTCTGCCATTGCCCTCATCCCTCCTGTCCTAGAAGCCTTTGCTGGTCAGGGCCTGTGGACTTTGTTCCAAAAAGCTTCAAACAATTTGTGCTGCTGAATATTCTCACATTCTGTGAACATACACTTGTTTGTTTGTTAGTTATTTTCCCAAGTCTTCTGGAAGGTTGGTTTTGGTTGGTTGGTTGTTTTTTTCTGTCTCTTCCAAAGATCTTTAATTTTAAGGTAAAAGACAAATCAAATTACACTACCAGTTGTCCTTTATCTTGACTGTAATTTGAAGACCTTGCTTGGTTTCCTAACGCTGGTGGAGAAAAACTTAGAAGTATTTTAAAAATATATTTTTAAACAACATATGAAAGGAGAGAAGAGTATTTTAAATGGTGCCATATTTTTCATAAATTTTATACAATCATATTTTTGTACTCTGCTACCATTGCTTAATAAAACATAGTTCTTATCCCTGTGCCAAAGACAGACAACCTCTTTCAATACCCCATTCCTTACTCTAAAACCTTGCTACTGGCAGCAGTGGATAATGCAACATGGGCTCCTTCTCCCTCTAAACCAGCCCTATCTGAATGGCTGCAAGTCTGGGGTCACTGCCTGTCAGCTGGACATTGTCCATCTTCTGTCTGGGTAACTGCAAGCAGGAGGTCCTGCCCTGCTGGGGCATCCCACAGAGCTTGATGAAAGAAGTGGCTGATCCCTTCACTGCTAGAAAGGACTTGTCACTCTCCTGCCTCCTTCTCAAAGGGAGATGTAAGAGGTATCTTGTACAGCTCCTGTTTCAATAGATATCCATAATTTGTGTGGAGACTGTATACTATTTAAGTAGAAAATTGAGATACTTGATTGTTCTTCTGTGGTGCTAGGATGAGCACCAGAGCAGAAGTTAATATGCATTTATTTTAGCATCTTCAAAATTACTTCAGGTCCTTTAAGTCTTCCCATCTCCTCATCTCCTTCTCCTTAACAATTATTTCCTTAAAGGCAGCTGTGCATCTCTTGCTCAAATGAACCTACACAAGTCTCTTCATTTAAGTATATTGCATTTTTCTGTGCTCGTCTCCCTTCTTTCACCAGCTTATCTTTCATTTCTATGGGGCTAAGTTCCTCAGCTCTGCAACCTTTGAAGGTTCTTATATCATCAGTCTCCTCCTACTGTAGTGTGTAGTAGAGGGCTCCAGAAGAAATAAGCTGTTGTGAACAGGGCAACATGTAAGGAATTGGGGTATGTTTTGCACAGGGCATCTGCTCAGAACTCCTCCAGGCTCTGCCTGCAGCTGATGGGGAGACACTGGTGCTTGCACTAGGTGAGTCATTCTCCTCTGGGAACTGCTGGGATGAGCAGCCCTTGGGTGATGCCCTCAGGTGATCCCATACTGAGGGAACACTGAAGTGCACACCCTGGACTGGAGATAGTGGAGTTAGCTTGGTAATGGGAAGCACAGGCTGAGCCAGGTGAGGAATCTCAAGGTGTGATCGCCCTTGCAGGGGGCTGACCTTGTTGGTTGTAGGGTCTGCAGTTTTTCTGGCTCATCTCTACCCTCACTCACCCCATCACATTGTCCCAGCATCATGCCACCAGCAACGGACTGAAGGTTCTGGTACTGTAATATGGTAAAGGACACAAACCACAGGACAGTCTATAAAGAGAGAGATGACTTCAGCCCCTAGCACAGGAGATTACTGGTTAAGTTGTCAAATGAGGATCCTGGGAAGAGAAGGGGAAGGAAAAGGAAAAGCAATAGGAGAGGTTTGCTTGCATGCCATATTGCTATCCTCCCCTGGCATTCAGGTGCTAACAGGTATGATGCAAGAGCCAAAGCTGGCAGCAGGGATTCAGATATTGTATTAAGCAATCATGATCTTAAGTCTCACAAATGCACGTCATGCACTTCACGGCCAGGTTTCCAAGTAGAAGTTGTAAGGCAGTCTTATATTTGTGACACTCCTGCTCCTGGATCTATCCTAGACAGTGCTGAAGCCCAGCCTGGCATAGGACTGGCTCCCAGCAGTGCTGGAGGTGAGTTAGCCAGGGTCTGACCCAGGCCATGCACAGGGTGAGGGCATGCACTGCCAACAGATTCAGAAAATGGGGATGTTGCTGCTTTGGGGGAAGTCCAGAATGGCTTCATGTTGGCTTAATCTTACTAACATTCACAGCTTCACTGCTGGGGGTTGCAGGCTGTGCTTAGTACTGCCACAGCTCCCACCAACAGGAAAACGACAGCCAGAAAAAGCACAAAGGAGAGGGACCTCAACAGCTTCCCAACAGCAGTAATTCTCAGCAAGAAGAGAGTATTCAAAACTCTCCTACCTGTTCACAGGCTGACGTTCAAGTAGATTGGTGATTCCAGTGCAAAATTATCCATCCTTTCCTGGGCATAGGATGATACCACCAAAAATAAGCGATCAGCCTGGCTTGAAATTAAATTTATAGATGTGCCACTTGAATTGCATAAGTAGTTCAAGCCAAACAAGGACACCTTCTTCGCCTACCCAGGACACTTGGCTGGGGCACGAGGTACCATCAATTAACTATGTGCTCTGCCTTAGAGCTGCAAGCATGTCATTGTTATGGCAGGTGAGTCACACGTGGCACAAGTAGGGACAGGTAGAGCTAGCCTGGAGCTGCCAGGCCTGAGGGGCACAGAGCTCAAGTAGCTTTTGCTACTAAGGTTTTTAGGAAGCTGGTCCCAGGATTGTTAGAACCATGGTAAGCTGAAGTCATCCTCCTCAGTGGGTTCATGGGAGGCTTGTCTGCTTTACTTAGGCACTTGGCAATATTGGGGCACTGTCGGATTACTTGTCTGACAAAAGCATGAGTGAAACTTGAGGCTGCAGACCAGCTGAGCCAGCTGGCCTGGGTTGAGCACACCACAGAATTTGGGTACTAAATTACAGCCCCAGGTCAAAGCCTGAATCAACCTTGCAGTGAAGACAGAGTCACAATTACAGTGGAGGCCTGATAGCAGTGCTGGTTAAATCAGCATTGCCTCATCACAGCCCTGCAGAGATCAACAGGCCACAACTTTCAGCAGTAGTAGAATTGGGGCTTGGGGGTCAGTGTGTCTTTCCTGACACCTAATCCCCAAACGCTGACCTTTAATGAACTGAAACTATGCAATATTGAACAGATTGTGCCAAGGGCGGTGCCTTAGCCACCTCTCCTGGATATGCACGTAGATTTTTTTAGAAGTATCCTCATCACAGTTGCTTGTGATGGGCTAAAGAGCAAACACTCATGCCTCTGAGGAGCATGGCCAGGCTCTGGAGCTTGTGATAGGCCACAGATGGGCACAGCTTGTGTGTTGTGACCACAACTTCTAAGTCAGCTCTGCTCCTCTGAGGCTGCAGTGGAGCATATCAAGCCACAGGAGCTTACAGTACTTACTCATCACTGTAATAAGTGCAGTAACAACTGCAACTCCAGTCCACATGGTCCTTCTGGGAGTTGAGGCTTTAAACACTGCTGATCATTTTTGAGGGATCAGAAAAAAATTAACGAGGCTTGACTTGTCTCAAGGAGGAAGAGGTACGGTACAGCAATCACATTTTTAATCAGGAAAAATAAAAACCAGAAGAAACCCACAAGAAAACTCCACCACTATCCAATTAGGCTGCTGTTACATCCTCTCTGTACCATTCTGTTTATGTAACCATGGCCAGTGATACCAGCCATAGCAGCAGAGCTCAGCCCAACAAGAAATGCTCAGCTGGAGGCTGACCCAACCAAGTCTTAGCAGAAGGGAGCACAAGTTCCTTTACCTTATGCTTGCCTAGGCTGGGGAAACAACTGAAGAAAGGCTTTTGCTCCACCTTTGCCTACACTGAACTTGTACTAATCCCTTTGTCCTACTTGTTCCAAACATGTTTCTGTTCAAAACACTTGTATTCTCCCAATTTCAGGATTAGAACAGAAATAAGCAGTGAAAATAAGCTCAGAAGCAGCACAGAGCAAGTAGACAAATCCTTAAATTAACCTACTCTGAGAACTGAAGACAGCACCTGCACCCCCAGGTTGATGCCCCTTCACAGTTCTCCAGCACGGAGCAGTGTTACTATACCTGGCAGGGCAGCTGATAAACACATGCATTTCAAAACCACAGTTGATACTTTGCTCGTTAAATCAGGTCAAGACAGTAGGTTAATTTGGGGATCTGTCAGCTTTGGAGGTAAACAAATTGGAATTTGGGGAAAATTAAGATCCAAACAGTGATGTTATGTGAGAATTTGAGAGACAGGTACGTCATTCACCTTGTCCTCACTGGGAAGAAAAATCTGTTGTGTTCCAACGCTGCCTCTGAGCTCCATCCTGCTGGTCACTGCAAGGTCCGAGCATCTCACTGTACACAGCAATGCACTCCCTGCAACTGGTGCAGTAGGTGAGGAGACACCAGTCAACTCCAGAGGCATAAGAGGTGACAGACAGACATCAAGGCACAAAGGCTAAGTAACTTGACTCACCACATGCATGTGGAATTAATTAACCTGAAAAATGTATGGCCTGGAGCATCTCAAATGAAATTCATATGCAAAAAGACAAGTTTGTGTAGTTCCAGAGTCTGGCTGTGGCATACTGACAGCACTAACCGTGGCCACAGCTCACCTCTTCTTTCATGGACTTACCAAGCTGCAGGAAAGAGACGACTGTTTCAAAAGAACTGGAAGAGAAGGCAACTGTGCTAAAAGCCATTCACAAATGTTTGAGATACAGCAAAACTTCAGCGAACTAAGAGATCTATACAGAGATAAAAAGATGAGGCAACACATTAAGGACTTCACCTGAAAATGGCCTGACATGCAAAGGTCACAGCGCATTTCATTGCCATTTGCCATCCCTGCAGCATCAGCAAACACCTCCTGGACGCGAGCTTTGAATCCTGAAGATGCACAAGCCTGTCCCACGCAGCTGTTTGTGACCACCCACCTGAGCTCAAATAGCCACTGCGAGCAGGCAGAATGTCATTGTGGACAGTGACATTTTATAGACCATGGGGTCTACTCACATTCCACCAGTGTACAGCATATCATGCTTATTATATTAAACTTGAGATGAGGAGTAACGAAAATACTTAAGGGATATATAAAAAGCAGAGGGGAGGACCCAGGAATTTCTCCTTCCCACCTGTAAACGCACACCCATTTACATTGTTTTGTAAATGAATTTATCTTTAGAAGAAAAATAAAAATACTTAAGATATTTCTTCTCTTCCAGACAAGCATTGCACATTTGGTTTTACTTTGGATGGGAGATAGAAAATATTCTTGCAGTCTGTTTGTAATTGAAAAGTAAACAGAAGGGGGAACAGTTCAGCACCTAGACAGGGTGTTTTCCTGGCGTCCTCGATAAAACTTGTCTCAGTTTTCCAGTAGTATCCACCTCACTGCTCAAACTCTGAACAACTTGGTATCTAGGAAGAATACCTCTCCAAAAACCTTTGGGGGAAAAAAAAAAAAAAAAAGCCTGTTTAGTGGCATTGTTCCATCCTATTCTCTGTATCTCTCCTGTCTGTAAGCCATTTTATGAAGAAGATCCTTGTTTCCAAAGCTTGACTTATTAAAGCTCATTTGTTCCAAAATACAACAGCGCCTTGATGCTGTTTATACAAGGGCCAGCTGAGGGCTCTGACACACAAGCTGCGTTTAGCAGCCGCAGTGTAAGATGTTACCGGCTGCCCCATCCCTCCGCCAGCAGCCACTGTCCTCTCCAGAGAGGACAAGCCCAGTCACCCTCCAGTCTCCAGTGGAGCTCAGGGTGAAAACATGGGGTTTGCCAACACAGACCAAGCCCTCAGCTGTGGGACAGACCCTCCCGCAAAGGGGCAGGACAGACCGCTGAGGATTATACCCTCTTATCACAACCACCCATCAGAGCTCATTTATCAATGTTTTTGCAAACACTAAATCCAGATTTGAACTACTTACGCAATTTTTTGTGTGCGTGTGTCTTTGTTAAAACATAAATACATCAGGATAAAGATATTTTCTCAAGCTTGTTCATAATCAGCAAAGAAGGGTGACAAGGCCGGAACATTTTCTTTCTTCGATCTTACCGAGATCTCAGAGGAAAGAAGTGGCATTAAAACTGCTCCAGTTTAATCAACTCTTAAGCATAGGAAGAAGAGGCAGCTGCTAAGAGGACAAATCTCATTTCCCTTTAACTTCAAGTAAGTTTGCTTAAAACGGGCATTGACATAGTTCATATTCAGCTGGTTTAGTTTCCTTCCTTGCAAGGTAGGTGCTAAAATACCAGCATCTCACAGGAGATAATCAGAACAGTATTGGCAGAGTAAGCGTTAATCACTAGAGTTAAGGCACGAAGGGTGAGAGAAGAGGGCAACTCAAGTGCTCTCTGAGTACCTCTACTGGTTCAGTAACATAAGCCTGAAAGAAATCATGGAAAGAGTCAATACTTAATTTTCATGCTACTCTCCCCTCAAGAACAGAGGAAGGACTAGAGAAATACAGAATAAAGTGTACCCAAGTAGAAAACTTATGACGAAATTCTTCAAACAGAATAAATTGAATCATGAAGTGCTTATGTGTCTTCTCATCCACCTTAAAAGGGACCTACCTGTCTTTTCTATATGAATTTATTTATATATCTATATGGATAAATAGAAATATACACAAAATTGGTATGGCCTTACACTCCATTTGAGGATATTTTGCTACACTGGTCAGAGTGCAAAGCAACTGTTTCCTTAAAAAGCAGCATTTTTACATCATGATGAAAGAAATCTGTATCTTATCCAGTTTGCATGACCACACAGGAACAGTGGTAGATTATTTTTCTGGCTTGTAAAAAGAATAAAAATAATTTTAAAACAGAAGTTCTATTTCAGCAGTTTGAAGATGGAATGTAAAGTTTCTGCTGTTATATGTATATACAATATATTTATTGAATCATACATTCATGCTGATTCCAATAAAAAAAAATAAATAAAAGATTTTTCTGAAATTCTCTCCATGGATTTTTTTAGTGCTGGAGGTTCCATGCTGCAGCCCCCACTGTTGGGGCATTTGTGCTGATGTAACATTTCAGGAAAATAAGGCAAAAGATCAGTGTTAAGCCTTTTATTCTGAAAAATAATCTCTCCCATCTGTGACCTCCTGAGCTCCACCCTCCAAAGGAATTCCTGCAGCAGCAGCAATAACCGGCCACAGCATCCAGATCCCTGAACTGCTCCTCACCACTTCAGACTCCTGCAAGGCCAACACAGTCACTAACACATCATTACTCTTCCTTTCCCAGGATTCAAGATCAAGTCCAGGCAGCAGAAGCAAGTTTTCCCCAAGAGGGACATACCACATCTCTAGGCTCTAATATAAACACCTCTGAAGTTGCTCACGGTGATGAGAGGTATAAAAACACAAAGTTCTGTCTGTGTTGTCTTTACAATATCCTGGATTTTCAAGTCATACAGAAATGAACAGCAGCACTTTCCACAGAGCCATACTATGGCTTAAATTCTCATGCAAGTTGAAACTGGTTCTGGCACTGAGCTTTGCTGTTTGGGCCTACGGTCCGTACAAAGAAAAAAAAAATAATCAAAAAATGGTATTTTATGTATCATTTTGCAAGCTAGGACATGGCATTAATTATACATAACCTTAAAATTCTTTGGAGACAAACTGACCTGGGTGCAGACACCCAAGACGACATTTCAGAATGTTAAAGGACTGCCACACACACTCAAAGATGGACACAAAGTCTTGCCTTCCACAGTCAGGTACTTTGTCAAGTTTGGAATAACATCAGTGGAATAACAGATCCCACTCGGCTTGGCAAGTAGCATTTTGTGACAGAAAATAGAAGGGCAACATCCTGCCCTTCAAATCTCTTCTGACAACGCACCATCACTCTAAAATCTGCTGTCTTTAAGGAATGAGGGGAGTTTGAGAACATTTTACTCAATTGTTTCACATCTCATAATCAGATAAGTTATTAACAACCCTCCCTTGTCCCATCTTCCACACACCAGGCAAACGAGATTACCAAGATCTTAGGAGAGCAGTTTTTCAGGTTACCAGTCAGGGTAAGAACAGTACCTTCTGGGAAATGAAATAATCACCAAGGTAATGACTTCCTGCCAAAGCACGAACAACTTCAGGAAGCTGCCAGCACGCCATGTGCTCCCAGCTCCAGGCAGTGTGTAAAGAAAGGGAAACAAAAAAAACCCCGAAAGTTTTGTTTCAAATTATGCCCCTCAGAGGTGCAGAATCAGCAGCTGCAGAGATCAACTCTAAATCTTCATGGTTCTGCACAGAGAACCATCCCTTTGACCAAGGAAAGCAGGCTCCCAGGTCTACCAGACATCCCTTCTGTGTGGCACTGTTGAAGAACATTTCTCATTCAGATTCAAGTCAGAGCTCGCTGTTGCATGTTAGTGCACAGGCTCAGTTTCCTACTCCAGGAGTAAATCCTCCCCGCAAAGCTTTACTCCAGTAGCACGCTCACCACCTCCACACTTGCCAGTATGTGGCCAGTGCACACCCAGCAACACCAGAGCTCCAGCTTTGAGCAAATTCTTGGATAAAGGGAAAAAGCCCAACAAACCAAACCCGTCAAGAGCGCCTCGCAGAGCAAGAACAAGTGATCCCTGCCCGAATCCTCAAATGCAGAACAAACACCTGCAGTCCTGAACACACAAAAATTTCCATTCAGCTTCACACAACAGCCTCTTGCAAGTCTGCTGGTCCTTCAGAGAACTCCAGAAGTTTCTCCCTGCACAAGAAAAGGGGATAACTAAGTCCAGTTAACAGTGCATTGCCCTTACCCAAAGAAAATGCAGCAAGGCTTCCAGGTCTGGTTCAGGTGTATGAAACACTACCGTATAGAAAGTCTTTTTTCCATTTGTCTTACACTATTAAAATCAGCCAGAAGAAACCAGATCATGCTGGTCACATATGAACCTCCCTGTGCTCTCAGAAGGGCAGATCATTAAGGTGTAAGAATCATTAAGGTTGTTCCTGACACTGTCCATGTGGCTTGTGTGGGTGCCAAAGCAGCCCATGACAGGTCTGATCAACTTTGCTCCACCTCCGACTCCCTGCAGAGCACTGGGACATGAAGAGCATTCAGGCCAGGTTGGATGAGGAACCTGGTCTCATGGGATGATGCCCCTGCCCATGGCCTTTAGGTTGGAACTAGACAATCTTAAGGTCCCTTCCAACCCAAACCATTCTATTATCCACCAATCACCACCTCATTTTCTTGATTGAGATGGAGGTGCCAGCAAGGAGATGCACAATCTTATTCACCCAAGACTTCACTGGAGCATTTTTTCTTTCTAGAGTTAGACTGCTTTGGGTCATTAGAGGTGAGCCTTCTTGTAGCTGTTGTAGCTCATCGCTGCCAGCTGAGGCAAACCCAATCAGCACTTCTTCAGTCATCTTCACCATTAACACATGCAAAGCACTGAAGACATTAGACAAGAGATAGCAAGGTTTTAACAGCACAGCAAGGCAAAAGTCAGAAGGGCTTGAGGCTACTAGGAAGTTGAAACAAAAAAGCCTGTGTGACAACATTTTACAGCAGGTCTTTACAGCACACCTAGTTATTAGCTACTCACTGAACAAGCAAAATGCAAATACCAAGAGGTATCCTACATTTGGTTCAAGATGCTGTCAACATAGCATGCTTTTTGAGAAGCATTTCTCTACAAGACATTCCAAGAAAACTTTATGTAAATATTTTATTTTGCCTGTCAGCTTGGACAAGAACATCACTTTCTGGGTGAACATATTGAGAGTATGATTCATATGAAAACAAGCAGACACTTTGCCTTACAGGCTTTTAAATTCTTCACTGACACTCCTCAGCTCCTCCTCAAACCAGATGACAATGAGCCCAAACTCCCACTACAGAAACGGCATTTCAGGCTTACGGGTGCTTTTGCAGATTTGGTGAAGAGCTATCAGAAGCTTCTATTAAAAGCACTTTGATAAGTCTAAAGTGCCATCTGCTACTGCAGTCATGGATTTAATGTCAAGAACAGGAGAAACCAAACAAATGAGAAGAAAATATCAAACAAGGACAGAGCTCAGTGAAAGATTTCCATTGCAAACCTTCACCTTGGTCATTCCTGATGCGAAGAATGCAGAAAGCGCTTCTTTTTTCTCTCCAAAAAAATACCAGTTACCACCACAAGAGGAAGCAGTACATATCTCCAGTATGCCGGCTGTGAGAGCGTACCACAGCTACTGCTGTCACACTTCCCTCTCCTCCAATTCACCAAGATATTTAAGTCTTCAGGAATGACTATAAGCAAGTCAACCTGAGCAATATTCGTAAAGAGGGAAGGGATAAACAGCGTAACGACTCTGAAGATGAAGCTAAAATGAAACAGAAACCAAAACTGTACTGACATTTAGTACAACCAGGCTCAACCACTAAGTTTGGCAAGCCAAAGGGAAAAAGAAGAGTGCTCTGGAACAGGTAATACCTCCCTGCCCTTTTGAGCAAGGGCAGCTTTGCAAGCAAAGGTCAGGAGAGACATACTGCGTATGCACAGTGATTATACTGATAGATCAGAAAACATGGAAACAATGAACCCTGACACATAAGTAAACCTACTAAGCTGCTCTTCTGTATCACCAAGACCTCTGAAGGTCTCCCTGGTGTAGACTCAAACCCACCGTTTTCATCCAAAGGTTTAACACCACATAGTACAGAGATAATACTGCTTTGTGCAGTACAATCTTACAACACCTCTTCGATTGAAATTATCCAGTTTTGTGTTTTATTTTCAGTTTCATCTTCTTTCAGAGGCAGTGAGAGCATTCAATATCTTTCTCAACACCAGGACAGACGCGGACCTTCTGGGCTTCTGACAAAACCACCATCCTTCCACTTCAGGTCTGGCAGAAGCAGGGGATGAAATTAACGCCTCAACTGCAAAAAATAACTCTTCTTACAGTCAGTAGCTTAAACTGTAAAGGATGTGGCAGATATTTCTGCTTTAGTTGTACTTTTGCAACATTTGTAACGGGGCCTACCCAACGTCAAGTTACTAAATTCTGCATCCAAAAAGGATTTTTTCAGGTATTTAAATGCAGCCAAACTGATGTACAGAAGGTAGTTCTACCTGAACTTCTACCATTTCTACCTAGTAAACCTTGTGACTGAAGGAAGAACCTCTTTCCCTTGGAAAAACTCCAACATACTCTTGACTTGATAAAGCAAATCTAGACCTTTTTTATTTTTATTTTTTTTAAACAATTTGCCAAGACTGGAATGAGAGATAAATAGAAGGCACAACAATTTTGCTTTTCTTTTTTTTTTTATACAAATACAAACTAAACATGAAAAAAACTCCCTATTTCAATAAAAAATTTCACAAGTTCAGGAAAAGTGTTTTAAGAGTCAAGTTCTAGACATTTAAAACCTATCCCACAATCCAAAATTTTAAAGTGGTAAAACAGTAGTTCGAATTCCTTTCCGTGATCACGTATCAAAAGAAAAAAGATTCTACGGATACCCATTATTCCACTTTTACAGCGCCCCAAAGAGAAAGGTGAATGTCATTTTTTCAAGTGGCAGTATCTCCAGACCAGAAGATGTTCATATGACCCTCAAAGAACAAATCAATAGCTTCGTTTTTCTGCCCTTGAAATACTTGCCAAGTACTATGTTTTCCTACAGGCTCTTGAATGCATGCACGTGAAATGTTATTCCACTGACAGAAACGCACCCAAATTCAGTAGAAAGGGGGGAGAAAAAAAGAAAAAAAAATTAAAGAGACATTCCTTTAGGAAAAACCACTGGTACCAAAAAAATCCAGTCCATAAGTTTGAGGTGAACAAGAAAATTCAGTTCTTTTCAAAATCCACTTTTCCTAAAACGTTGTTCCACAAAGCTGGAATCTGGGACAAGGACTAGAAAAAAAAATAAATCACAAAACCATAAACACAAACAAAAAAGGGCCAAAATAGTATCAAACGTAGCAGTCTATAACAGGCTAGGGCCACATTCCAAGATACCCAAGGCTGAAATTCGCAAATCTGCGGGAAAAAGGTTTTGCTTCACCATGTCAACATCCGTGATGCATTCACTGGCGTTGCCCGATCCCCCTTCCAGCTCCAAATCCTGGCTTCTGGGACATTCCTCCACGTGGAGGCCCTCGAATCCCACCTCCCAGCCCCCCACGAGTGCCTCCAGGTCCACGGGGTCTGTTATCTCTGCGGTCACCCTCCCTGGCAGCTCGGGTTTTCTTCTCCTCCACATTCAGGCGCACCTCTCCTCTGAACATGATGGGCTGCAATGAAAGCAGAAGAGGTTAATGACTCACCAGTGACTCTTCAATGTCAAGCAGATTTCTGCAACCTTGTCTCATATGCTCCCCTCCATGAAAGAAAAATGAAGTGTTTAATGATGGGTAAAATGGCAATAGTCAAACCATGCATCCAGTCTTGCGGTTTCACCAGAGAATACGTGACACTTGAAAAGCAACCTCAGGTTTAGCACTGAGCATTCTGACACCTTTTAGAAAAGGAATTGAACTATTAAGTAACCTCCTTAACACGGGGCAATTCAGCGTCAGCATGCAGAGTCCCAGTTGATATTTTTATTCCACGAAGAATGTCAGATTCACTCTCCCAGCTTTTTATACAGGTCAGTGAAGTCTTCCACTCAATTTTTTAGAATTGCAGGAACAAGAAGTCACTTGATTGGGAAACCTCAAGGAAGCAAGAGCAGAGAGGAGCGGGACTGCAACATCCCACAAACCTCACTGCAGACAAAGTTGAAGTCTGCAAGAATATGCAAAGTACAGGAATAAGGACTTGCTTTTTTCAAACTATTCCTGCAGTTATGTAACAAACAAGAACATGAAAAACATGACCCATCAGTGGCACAACGCTTCTCATCCAATAGAAAGACTAGCCAGTGACTTCTACTGAACTGACTATGGAACAGAGCTGAGCATGAAACTCATTGCCCTCCTCTAGTCATTAGCAGGGTGGGACAAAGATCAGAGCATCATGTTACAGCCTTATCACCCACGTTAGCTTAAAAAACCCATATTTCTCTTCAGGCAGCAGACATGAGGTTTAGCTGCACTGGCTAACAGTCTACCAAAATTTTTTATCCTTAAAAAAGTTCTACTCGGTCAGGGCATCTCTTTGCTTAAAGCAGTGGGCCCATCCGCAAAGCAATTCACACAGGGGATACTACAAACAGAATTTAGTGCTGCTCAAAGCAGGACAGGAGGTGTGGTAAACTGCTTTTATAGGACTTAAGTCTATATATATAAAAAATAATCTCTTCTCTGGCTCCAGTTACACTGAGTGGCACAGTTGAACAAGTAAACAGAGGCCACAAATCCCTCAGCCGTGTGTGCCTTTAGTATGCTGTGGCCATAAAGTTCTGCAGTCAGCTCTTAGATACCTCTTCCACCACAAGAGAACTGAGTGAACATTTCTAGCTTGTTTCAGCAAACCTCAAATAAGCAAGCTTAAGGCACTGCTGAAGGTGCTCACATATTGCTTGCAGCTAACAAAGAGCTTAAGGACCCACTATCACTGTACTACTTGTTCCCACACCAATTTAGGCCAAAGTCAACCAGACATACTCAACCTACTTTTAGCACTGTTTTCAAATGACCTGGTTTCAACTTTACATTAGATCATGTTGGAGCTGCTCAGCCAAAGATAGTAGGAAAGCACTTAAGGAAGCAACTTTCTATCAGAATTCTGATCTTGAATCACCAGCTCCCTGTTCTAGGACTGCTGAGCTTTGTATGCACTAACTCCACAAGCACTGCCACAAGTGCTGCTGGCAGCCCACAACTAAGAGTGTCTAGCCACAAGAAATACCCTAAACTCAGACTAAACCTCAAGGCTTAAAAACCTGCACTCAAGTTACCTTTCAATTAAAAACAGAAATATACTGGCAATACTGCTGTACAGGAAGGAAGGAAGGAAGAAAGGACATCCGTGTCTGGTGAAAAGCTATGCTGTAAGCAAGCATACCACACAGCTCGTGCTGCATCCTGATTCAGTGCCTGCCACCACAGAGCATGGTCACAAGGTACACATTTGGCATTACCAGTCGGGGCTGACAAGCTGAGCAGGTACCTCCTGCCTTTGTTAGCAGAAATTCTTTTCAACCTGCACTCTCATATAGCTTCTCCCTTCCAACTTCTTCTCAGCCTCTGACAAACAAGATACTACTTGTTCATAGAGACAGACTCTCTACCTTGCCTTCCTGAAAGCTATTTACCAGTTGTCTGTGCAGAGCTCAGCAACACCCCATTGGGAAAATGCTCTATGATGAATAAACTCATGGTGATTTAAGTTGTTAAAAGCTACTTCAATGACAAAGGACTCAATCTGTATAAGTAACGCACAGGTTTTGGTAAGAGGAAAGAAAGACAATATACCTACTTGAAGATGCTCCAGAATGGTCAAAGGGACCAAGTAGAATCTTTTATTGCTAGAGTTATGTGAAAAACACTATCTGTTATTAACAGACCAAAAACCACTGACTAGAAGTTTATTTACCCTGTTGCTAAGAATCTTCTGAACTGGTTCAGGATCATCAAACACCACAAACCCAAAATTGGGGAGTTTTCCACCACTGTTGATGCGGAGTTCAACAACATTGCCATAGCCTGCAAGAGAAAAGCCGAGTTCTTGGGTCACACATTAGAATGTTCTGTCATCACACTTGTGGCTGTAACCCCCCCAAACCCCAAGAGCTCAGCAAAGCATCTAACTTACTTTGGAAAAAGTCTTTAAGTTCACTTTTATCCACATCATGGGGAAGGTTCCCAACAAACAGCTGATGACTGTCTGGGTATCTTACAATCCGCCTGGTTTCCACATCACCTTGTTCACCCTCACGAACTTGAACAGAAAGTAAAACTTGTTTAAGAAAAGCCAGTCCCCACAACAAAGGAAAAAAACAAGAAAATCCAAAACAAAGCAAGCAAGCCATGGTCAGAATTAAACACATATAAAAGAATCAGAATCAGTTACTGACAAAACAAATGAGATTAAAAGTTTTAATCATCATATTGCTTCCCCCAAACGACCAAAAAGCAGCAAATGGGTTTTTTTTCCTCTATAGCTTTTCTTACTTGGTCTAGGACCCCTCTGTGGTGGGATGCTTGTTCGCTGCTCCCTCACTCGCTGATCCCTCTGAGGTCTCTGAGGTGGGGTCTGAGATTCAGGCTTTGCCTCAGGGCGGGGCTATATAAATTCAAAAAGGAGTTAGCAGGAAACAATCAAAAAAAAAAAAAAACTGAACTCCAGTGTTACATCTAAGAGCTCACCAACAAGTTTTTGATAGAACAACTTGAAAATACAGGGAAAAACATCTTTTTTTTTTTTACATCCGTTACTAAAACGCACATTAGTTCACAGTGGCTTATCTGCTAAACACAGAGAAGTCACTTGACTAAGTTTGAATTTCCAAGTCACCCCATTCACAGTTCTATACAATAAAGTGTCTGCCCAAAGCGCAGTAGCAGTTACACAGACAGACTGTGTTGCATAAACTCATTCAGCACGAAACCTCATTCATAAATAGCCAGTGGAAAAAGAAAAGCTGCCTCTTCTTAAGAGGGTGCAATCATTTTAGATGGCAAATACATCTGGCACTCATATAAACATTCCCTTGTCTTCCTCCACAAGGAGCAATTCCCTCTCGAACCAAAAGCCAAGCAATATAATTTTTAGAAAGCCTAACACTGACTTTAAAGTCTTTGGAGTCTGAGAATTCTGATCATGATGAAGTCAATTTCATCGTATTTTTCTCCACCTCAGTTTGCCATTAGCCATTTTAGCACCTGAACTTCTCTAGGTGATGGAGTCCTACCTGTGAGACTGGTACTTTCACAACATGAGGTGGTATTCCCGAAACTGGAACAGCTCCGCTGGGAGGGAGGTTCTTACTGGTTACTGATGCCCAGGAAAATGTCTGGGGAAAAAAAAGAAGAAAAAAGAAAGATTATAACTCAACTCCAGATGCTTTTATCCTCCTGCAATATATTCCTGATAATATAGCTATCAGACCTAGGATAATAAATTTTAGCCTGTCCTTGAAATTCAGGATCCAGCCACTAGCAGTTTCCCTGACTGACAAAATCCCCAGGAAGAAGTCAGTCACATTTCACCCATTTTTCATGATGCAGCATGCCGGTTGCAGTGTGTTCAGAAATCCAGCAGCTCTGTTTACAAACAAAGAACCTGAGCCTCTCACTGCTGCCACAGCTCTCGTACCTACCAAATATATACTTCCTTACCTTAGCTTCTGGTATTTTAACCAAGCAGCTATTAGCTAGAATTTCAACTACCTGATATTGTATAGAAACTAATGGAAAAGAAGTAACTGGTCATGAGAAGAGTAATTTGGGTGTGTGTGTGAGTGAAATTACAGAGCACTTAGACACTTTGATTCCAGTTATTTTTTCCTCTTTGCCAAAGAGGGGATTATGCTCTGCAAAACAACAGAGTCAAACGTACTGATAAAATGACCACATCACAGAAAAGAGCCATCCACTGTCATTACCCTGGAGTCCTCTTGCACAGCAGGAGCTGGATCAGCAGGAGCTGGAGAAGGACTCTTTTCCACAGTCTCTTCCGGAGCTGACTCCTCTAATACCGGCTCAGATTTTTCTTCCTGCACCTCTGGTTCAGGTTC
>WEIS01045372.1:2941-17436 GCA_013389965.1 Todus mexicanus
CGGCGAGGCCAGGCCCGCCTCGCTGCCCGCCCGGCGCCGGGGGGGGCGGAGGGAGCGGCGGGGCCCGGGGAGACGGAGGGGGGGGTCCCAGCCGCGTGAGGCGCCGTGGCCGCCATTTTAGGTGCGGGGGGATCTGCTCCGGGCCCCGCCGCGTGGGGCTCCGCATCCCCGAGGAGGGCGGAGGGACGGGACGGACGGAGAGAGGGAGAGAGAAAGAGAGACAGACAAGGCGGCTGCCGCGCCGGGACAGGGCAGGGAGGTGGGCAGCTCGGAACCGGGGCGAGGTGCGCGGCGGGGTCAGGCGCCAGGGGGAGGTCGTTCGGCGGCGGGATGGAGAGGAGTCCCCCTGCCAAAGGAAGCCGCCATTTTGTGGAGGCGCCTGGAGCGCGCGGAGGGTCTGACGCCCCCTCCCTTCCCTTCCCCGGCCCAGCGCGGGGTTGGCGGGGGTGGGGGTCTCGCGCTCCCGGTGCCGCCCCGGTGCGCGGAGGGAGCGGGGCTGGCCTGGCCCGGGCCTGGCTTTGTCCGCGGCCCTGTCCGCGCTGCTCCCGCCTGGCCGCGGCCCGTTAGGGCTGGCGCGGGGTGCAGGCCGGGACTCACTTCAGATAACGCGAACGAGGAGCTTGGCTGGGAAAATTGGCCCGAGCTGGCTTCAAAATGAAGGCGTTCGCGTTGCCTTGGCGTGCTTCAAGTACGTTCCTCGAGACATTTTTGTCAGAATTTGAGAGAGAGGGAGCGTTAGAGGATTACCATGAAGGGCAAAGAGACTGTAATCCTGAAAGGCTTGGCATGTTCACCAGTACCACTTGCTCTTGAGAGGGGGTTTTGTTCCCGTTTTTGAAGTGTATTGATGTATTTGGAGTAGACTGTATGATGTGAAGAAGTAACTGAAGGCAGCACTACTTCTGGTTGCTTCAGTCTAAAATATTTTTATATATCTTTCATACTTCACATCTCTTGACATCTTGCTCAAGAAAAGTTTCTTGTAATTCTGAGGGAGACTCATTGGTAATTCCACGCGGTGGTGTGGAAGTCTTGTTGCGGTTTGATGGTTTGTTAATAACCTTGCGCTTTTTAATAGGTCATTTGCGGAATCAAAATGGTTGAAGCAGATCGTCCCGGGAAACTGTTCATTGGGGGCCTGAACACAGAGACAAATGAAAAAGCCCTCGAGGCTGTGTTCGGCAAATATGGACGCATCGTGGAAGGTAAAATGAAGCTTTATATTTTAAGATACTAAAAAATAAAAAGCAGCAACCTAGCTATGATGACTTCTTTGGCAGTGATCATATTCTGAAATGATGGTGCTTTCATGTCCTCTAAGAAGTTCTGAGCGTTAGAGGTTGAGTAAAGATTAAGTGTTGGTGCCTAATTACAGAAAAGAGTAACCTGTCTCTTTTTTTTTTCTGCAGTCCTTTTGATGAAAGATCGTGAAACCAACAAGTCCAGAGGATTTGCGTTTGTCACATTTGAGAGTCCAGCAGATGCAAAAGATGCTGCCAGAGATATGAATGGAAAGGTAGGAAATGAGACCAGTTAGATGCTGCCATTGCTACTGACCAGCAGTATTGATCTTTTGGGTAAATTGACTAGCAATAAAAGTCGGAAAAGCAGTGGGTTAGAAGATCCTGGAGACAAGTCATAACTTGAAATTTAGCAGAGTGTTTCTAGGAAGCTGGAATCACTTTCTCCTGTTTTCTGGATTTGACAGTAGAAAGTGAAGTCTGGTTGTCAGATCTACTTTTCTTTTGCATTTTTATTTTTCTGTTGGTGATGGAAGACTTCCTAGTAGTCAGGTCTTCATTCTCATGTGTCTCCTACAATGTCTTTGTTTTGTGGTATTTGAATGCAGTACTGTGGAAATTGCACTTCAGAGAAGTGACTTACCTGAAAACAATCAGGTTCCCTTAACATGGGTTTAATGTGACTTCCCTGCTGTGGTGGAGCACTGATGCGCTTACCTGGTGATCTGTGGATAACCTCCTACATCGGGGAGCTGTGTCATCAGTCTCCTTGGCATGTATGAGGAGCATCTTGCCCCTTGATGGGGAAACAGCTTTGCAGTTAGAGATTGGACTGGCTTGTTTACACCCTACAATGTGGTGATAGGACTTTAAAAGACATTTGCATCAAATGTTATTTCTATTTAAACAGAACAACCTAGGAGTTTTGAGCAAAAGCGAAGATAGCCAGGATAGTTTGTTGAAGGATTGTAGGCTATTGTGTCTGTTCTGGCATGTGCTTTTAAAAGCTAGGTGCAAGTCTGCACCTTATGGGTCAGCAGCTGCTTACCTTCGAGGTGCTGTCTCTTCAGGCAGTGAAAGCTGTCTTCTTGGTTTGCTTGAGTTGCAGCTTCTGGTGTTCTATGCATAATGTGTTAAGGTCATAATGTGTTAAGGTCACGCTGCCTTGGCCTTTCTCTCAGCGGTGTCTCTGAAATGCTGTTTGTGTGAGATGAAGAAGCTTCTGATGCTCATTTAATTAATGCTTGAGATTTTGATAGGTTTTGGTCCTATTAGTGTAGGACATTGAAGTGAAAGAAGAATGTTGGTCACTGCAGTCAGAAAGTGAAGCTTTATGAGTATTTGCACTTTGGGAGTAACAAAATGAGCTTTTTATAGTATTCACAGCGAAGACAACTAGTAAAACTTCCTCAGTTTGTGTTACTCCAGGCTTTCTGGTGTGTGCACTTGGCTTCTGGGTGCTTCAGGACACCCTCATGGCAATTAGTGTTACTTTCTCTGGAGACTTGCTTCCTTTTTAAACAAGGTGGTAGCTTTTGTCAAGGCAGAGAGTGACAAGTTGGATAACGTCCTTTCTATACCAGCCTAAACATCTTTTAAACTGTTCCTTTTATTGAATTTGGATTTGCATTGTGTACTTTGCTACAGTTCCAAAGACTTGCTCACAACAGTTTGACTACTTCAGGGGAAATCGGTGTTTATTACGCTGAACCCTCACATGCAGTAACTTTAAGCACCAACAACTAATCGTCAGACTGAAAAGAATTCAGTCAATAATCCCAAGTGTCGTGGAGTGCAGCTAAATTTCAAATGAAAATCCCTCTGGAAATAATCACCAGCTGTTCTGAATGTTGAATGTTGTGGCGTGTGTTTGGTCACATTGGAAATGTTAAGGAAAGCAATGCTTGGTAAAACCACTAAATGAGATTGACGGTGGCTGAGGTCATGTCTCTGTGTTCTGGAATGCACCATCTGCGCCACTGTCAAGAAATGCTAGAAAGCGCTGCCTTGTGGATCATCATTCTCATGGTTTCTGTCTTCAATGCTGCAAATCTAAAAAGTACCTTCATCTGTTTTGCGAATACCAAATAGCGTATGAAAAGAAATCCTTGCCCGGGGCTTTGGCCTGAAATGACCTTTTTAACAAACTTTTAAATGCTGCTGTGTGTTGTTCCTGCTCTGTACTGGTGGTATAGCTTGGTTTGACCATGAATACAAAAGATGAGAGACTACTTCATGAGCTTGCACATCTTCAGAAAGCCTTCTGGACTCTTAAGTACTGCTTGTACCCCGAAAAGTACCTGTCCATTTGAGATCTGAGGAAGAGGAGCCATGTTTGAGGTGTGCACTGGGAAGAAATCATTGTAATAAGTCAGAACTCCAAGATTTTCTGTGTTCTGAAATTGTGGATTGGAGTGCTCCTGAGAATTTCAGTCACTGAGAAGCAGCAGCAGCGCTGTGCAGACAGTAGTTGAAGCAGTATGTGAGGAGTTAGTTGACATGTCTAGCCAGGAGGAAGAGTTCTGCGTTGTCAGTGTGCTACTCATTCTGTCATTCCAAAGGAATTCAAAGTTGCAGCCAGTAGAAGAGGCTGACGTCGGTTCTTCAAGAGTGAATTTGTGTGATGTTTTTACTTTGCAAATATTTATGATAAATGTATATCCAATGCTTTGCTCCTTTCTGAGTGTGGGGAAGGAATGGGATTATTTATATTTCATTCTAAAATGGGACAAGCATAGACCAGCCTAAGCTTGCTTGTTGAAGATTAATTTCAATCCTGCAGAAAGAGGTCAGGAGATAATGATTTTTGGAGTGGGGGTGGCGATTTTTCAGTTAAATTACTTTCTCTGCAGAATTGGATCAACGTTAGCATGTCTGAGCAGCACAGAAGAAATGTTCCGAGTACTACATGGTAGCACAATGCTATGCTAGCCTTCTTTAAGAACAACCTTATCTCCTGCTAGTCAAATCTACATTGTGATGTCATGAAATGTACATGCTTATCTGGACACAAGTGCGACTACCCCAAGTCTGTAATGGTCATTCTGTGCAGTGAACTGTTATCATGATCTCTTGATTTTAAGTCTTGAGGAGAAAATGGATAATTAGAGATGATACAACCTTAGAGGAAACATCCAGGACAAGCCAAAGACTTAATTCCTGTGTAGACCTGCCAAGCCAGCTGGATTGTGTTAAGAGTTGGAAGCAAATACTGCAGTACAAACAAGCAGTCTAAACTGTACTCAGTGCTGCAGAAGATTGTCTTCCTCTAATCAACAGAAAGTGTTTCCAGTTCTTTTGCTGAAGGAGTGATAAAATATGTAGAGGCTCAACCTGCAAAGAAATGATCTTCAGTTCTTCAGTATATTTGGTGAAAAGAAATCCACTGTGTGCCATTAAGGAACATGCAGAAATGGTGGAGTTAGAGCAGCATCAACAATAAAAATATCCATTGGAGAGAAACACCAGTGTGATGTTCGGTTGCAGCTTCATGCAAGTTTCTGTCCCACTTGTAAAACTTCACAGATTTCATTCATCTTTTTGTCTGGAATGTGGAACCATTTGCAGGAGAGTTCTCCAATTCTGAGTGGTTACGGCTCCCTGGCTCACCTTACAAAGCTGTGCAAATCGTTCATTCCACATCTAGGAGTTTTTATTGCCAATCTATTATTATCCTTAAATGACTTGTATCTTAAATTACTTTCTGCTTTTTAGCACTAAGGTGACCACTTGATGGTACCTATATTATCCTAAAAGTGCTACAGTAACACTCTGAATCAAGGTTATAAACAACTAATGAGTGTTCACTTGACAACTGGTGCTTTGGGCTCATTGAAAAAACCCTCCATATTCTGAGATGACTTGTGTGAGTTGTTACCTGTACAGTGAGGTGTGATGAGACCTTGCTTTGAGCTAAGAATCGATAAAATGAAGTTGTCCCCTTTGCTTTAAAATAGGGCAAGCTTTGACAAATACCTTCTGGTTAACGAAAGTAACCTTGGACCTAATGAAAGGTCTTTTTGGACCTTAGGCATAACTTTTTAAGACCACTTACATAAAGTGGTTTCAAAGTAAACTTAGCTTTTGCCTAGGTAAGATGCGTAAGTGCAAGGCAGAAGGAAATAAGGAGGACAAACCGTGAGGAAAACTATACCTCCTACAGAAAAAAGGGAAGAACTTTGATCTAGCATCCAGGTTTTCACAATCTGTGCTAGCAGAAGGAGATGGAGTTTGGAGCTGTCAAAATGCCTTGAAATTGGGGATGGCACTGTTCATGATGGTAGAGCTTAGGGCTTCAAGCCCACTATTCTGTTCTGAGAAGGAAGGATGACTGAGAGGAATGATGATGGCAAAATAATACACAAACTGAATTTCCAGTGATTAGAAGTACTAATGCTTGCTCCTGGAATGTTTCAGCTTGTCGTGCCAAAAGGCTTATTGAGGAACTTTCCATAAGTAAAGGATTTCTACTGAATCAAAGCCAAGGCCAGTATGATTTTGCTAGTATTTCTTAATTTTTTTTCTCACGATGGATCATGTTCCACGTGTGGATACACACACAGGGTTTTTTTAAGCAGTTGCTCCAACTACAGATGGTGGCAGAATACACGAGCTACTGAAGTGGATGGTTTCAGAGAGGGCTAAATTTCAGTGGAGAGCATAAAAGCTTCAGCAGCACAGAGTAAGATGTTCCTGGCAGTCATACTCTTGTTCGCTTACTGCAGCGAAGAAGTGCAATAAACGACACTTCCGCCTGTGTAATTCAATAGTCGTCATACCGGAGTTGAATATTTAACTGCTAAAAAAGGCAAAGAAACTGTGTTTGCCAGGGTAAATGTGCTGGAACCAAACTTCAACAGAGCTTGTGATCTTGGCTCTGCTGTAATGACTAAATGTGTGGTGTCTGAAAAGCTGATACAGAAACTTGATTAATTTGGTTGAGTTATTCAGTATATCTTACCACCTGCTCATGTTTGAGGTGTAATAGTTGGCTGCAAAGTTCATTATTGCAGGTCTATATTCCAGAATAACCTTCTACTTTTTTTCCGTCAAAAAACCCAGCAACAAAACACCCCCCCCTCAAAAAACCCTAAACAAAAAACCAAACCGCAAAGCACCTGCACTGTGGAAAAGCAAGTGGTAGAGTAAATTGTGTCAGTCACCTTTTTTGAAAACCCAGCTTGAAACAGTAGAAAAAAGGGGTGAATTATACTCGGTCTGCTTTGTAGATGCTGAAATTACTTCTAAATACTCCAATGATCACCGTTTTATCAGGACATCAAGAAAATGTACTAAACGGCCTCCCCATTGCCAGAAATCCCAACTGAAGCTTAATCCTGTGTAACTACTACTGGTGCAGTCCTAGTTCGGTTTAAAAAGTCCGTGGCAATTGAAAGTAAATTGGAGATCATAAATCGTGTTTCATTTACAGAATAAATGACATGGGGCTGCCGTAATCATTGGACATTTTGTGTTTTCACTGAAAGTCCTTTCTGATGCTGCTCTGTATTTTTTTTTTTCATCAATACCACAAGAATGAAGTACTGTAGAAATTAGGCCCAACATGCTGCTGAGTACATGGGGACTAATACTGAAGACTGAAATCAGTTCTAGAGTTGCTCTAACTTGATAGAACGGAAGCCCTATAATAATATGAAGCCAGAGGGGCTTAATTTAAGAAATACAAACATGACTGAGCAGTAAGTAAAGCAGCTTCTTCTTTAGTCATTAGATGGGAAAGCAATTAAAGTGGAACAAGCAACCAAGCCCTCCTTTGAAAGTGGTGGTAGGCGTGGGCCGCGACCCCCTCCACGAAGCAGAGGTCCTCCCAGGGGCCTTAGAGGTGGAAGAGGCGGAAGTGGCGCGAGAGGACCACCTTCAAGAGGGAGTCACTTGGGTATGTATTTACCTCTCTCATTATATACTTGGACAACATACAAGACAATCCCATTGGAAGATGACAATAATCCTACTGGAAAAAAAAAAAGTCAAAACAGCTGAATAGTGCACTCCTTGTTCTTTATTAAAATGATGAAGTGTGATCTCGGCAGTTTAGTCAAATTTTTATTAGGCAAGTACACCTTAAGAAAAGGCTTCCAAATATGAAGATTCCCTTCTACAACTAACAAACACTCCACTTGACTTTTGGCTATGAAAGAAAAACAAAACTCCTGCCCTGCACGTGAGAAAGGAAGCTTTCTGGTATTCACGTTGAAAAAGCGATTCTCTTCCACCAGGGAAAGGGAACTGCCTTACGTTCTTAGTAGCAAGAGGTCTCTAAACTCAATAAATTCTAGGACTGGTCCTTGCAGAGCATAGTGGGAGTCAGGGATACTAAGCCTTGTTTGTTATAAAATAGTGTTGTTGAAGCTTTCAGAGGTGGAAGGATAGCGCACTACTTGATACTGGATATTCTTTAACTTAAGATACCGCTATTTATTCAGACTTTTCAGTATCAAAACTGACTTAAAAGAAAAAGCAAGCAGCGCCTGAGGTTTGACAGTAAGAGCTGTAACGCAGAAAAAACCTGGACGTAGTGCAAACTGTCTTGAGTCTGTGAGGTAGGTTCTGCAGACTCTGTAGTGCCTTGGTTTCCTCTCTATGTAGGATCTTCTCTAGTACATCTTCCCAGGTGGCTCTTGTCTTCTGAAAGCAGTAACTTGTTGAACGTTTCGGCTGTGACTGATTACAGATACCAGCTGTCTTTCTGCCCTGTGTCACACCCTGTGGCTTTTGGATAAGCTCTAAAAGACAGTTCTGACAGGAATCTAGGCTGTGGAAAGTTAACTTGGTGGGCTCTCAGTTCTGCCAGTAGCATCTAGTAGTGGCCAAAACACAAGAGAAAGCTTGGAGGTCTAGTTTTAGGGGTCTACTGTTGATCACAGTGGCAGTAACAGCGCCTAGGTTGTTGCCATTCAGGCTTTAGGGGCATACCGGTGACTTACCACAGAAATAACAAGTTGGTTCATGGCTTACCCTTCTAGGATCTTCTAGGGTGCCACTTCCCATGAAGAGAGGTCCACCTCCACGAAGTGGAGGCCCTCCACCTAAAAGATCCGCACCTTCAGGACCAGTGCGTAGCAGCAGTATGGGAGGAAGAGGTAAGGACTGCCTCAGTTATTTTGTTGCATAGTCAGCTGTAGCACCTTAGTCTTTCTCCAGGAGCTGTTGCAAATGATGAATTTTAACTTAAATCTGCTGTGGGATAGTGTGGTGTTTTTCTAATCTATGGGCTCTTTCCGTAACGATATCATTATGTAGCTGTTTGGAACAATTTGATGTGGTTTGATAAGTATCTTCTTCCAGTGCTGCTTTAAAACTTGACACGCAGAACTGTAAAATATTTCAATGCAGACTACTGAGATACTTGTATATCGCTATGAGCAGATTGCTAACGCTTACTCGCCTTGGGGAGTCTTTGCTGTGGCTAACTGCTAATTAAGTTGAATTTGGATTGTTTCTCTTAAGCCCCTGTGTCACGTGGAAGAGACAGTTACGGTGGGCCTCCACGCAGAGAACCAATGCCATCGCGAAGAGATGTCTACATGTCACCAAGAGATGATGGCTATAGCGCTAAAGACGGGTAAATTCTTTTACTGATTTAGTTTGGGTTTTAACTTTTCTATTCAGAGAAGGATTTTGATCCCTGATCTTGTGAGGTGTGGCATAGGGCTGACATCTCGGTTCTTGTTCTTTTGTAGTTACTCGAGCAGAGATTATCCCAGTTCCAGGGACACACGGGATTATGCGCCACCTCCACGAGACTACGCCTATCGTGATTATGGTCACTCCAGTTCACGTGACGAATACCCCTCGAGGGGTTATAGGTAACTACTGTTGGATTTTTCTCCCTATTTTATTCTTGCTGTGATCTCACTGATTTGTATTAAGTCTTAGTAGTCTTTCCTCCTATAGCGATCGTGATGGATACGGTGGTGGACGTGACAGGGACTACTCGGATCATCCAAGTGGAGGCTCCTACAGAGATTCATATGAGAGTTATGGTAAGAATCCTTTTTGAGGATCATGTAATAATCTGCACAGGTGTCATAAAATCTTGACTTTTACTAGGTTGCTCATGTTTTAGGGGAAACTGGCACACTTTTTTTCCCCTGCAGTGGAAGTGCAGTTGTTGGTTATCATTTGATCATCTTGTTAAATAAGCTATAAGCTAAAGAAGCAAAGTCTACAGTTCAGAATTGCAACTATCTCTGGAAAATGTGGCTGAGTTTCTTCTCTAAAATAACAAGCTGTTCTGGAATGCCCAGTAAAGAGCCTGCCTGCATAAACACCGTCTTCATTCCTTCAAAGTCTTTAAATCCACTCACTGCCTGATATGCAGTCCCCACTTTAAATTCCATTAATGTGGCAGATAATATTAAGAACATCACAATACATACAAAAGAGTAGCAGTAAACATTTAAATACAGCAGTTCTGTAAATTCAGATTGAAATTGTTCTATATAACTTATGGTGTTGCCATATTACCTGACCATTGACCCTGCAGGTAACTCACGTAGTGCTCCACCTGCACGAGGGCCCCCGCCATCTTATGGTGGAAGCAGTCGATATGATGATTACGGCAGCACACGAGATGGATATGGAAGCCGAGAAAGTTACTCAAGCAGCAGAAGTGATGTCTACTCAAGTGGCCGTGATCGTGTCGGAAGACAAGACAGGGGTCTTCCCCCATCCATGGAAAGGGGCTATCCACCTCCTCGTGATTCTTACAGTAGTTCAAGCCGCGGAGCACCCAGAGGTGGTGGCCGTGGTGGAAGCAGATCCGATAGAGGTGGAGGCAGAAGCAGATACTAAAAACACTCTTAAACTTTTGGACCAAGACAGATTACTTCTCAAAAAAAAAATGAAAAGCGGAAGTTGTTCTATCTTTACTACCAGAGGACTACTAAAAGGAAAAGTTGTTTTTACCTTTTTTTATTGTTGCCTGTTAAGTTTTCCCCTCCATGACTTTTATGCTTTTGTGAGGAAAAGTTAAACCGATGTTTAGTTTCATTTCAAAATTGTTAACATTTCTTTCAAAAAGCAGATGTTAAATGTATGAAACTTGAGCTGTGTACTAGTGTTGTAATTTTCCAAGTAAAGTTTCCCTGAAATGCCACACTTCCCATCTGATTTTCCTCATGAATGGAACAAGCAGTTCTTAAGATCTTCCACACAACATCCAACCATCTAACATGGAGATGGAGTGTTCTACATGATCAGCATCTCATTCCTAAAGTATTGCTTGTGATTTGGAGGGTGGTGGGGATATTCTGCACAAAGTTCAGTTGTGCCTAGAATTTGGAGTCAGTGTTCCCAGTACAAAATGCCTTCAGATCCTTGTGTAAAGAAAAATAGAGGATACCATTCACTTAACCCGAAAAAGCAAGTGGATAATACTATTTTCTGCCTTCCTACTGTTACATGGGGAGCTTGAAAAGATCTCCCCTCCAAATAAGTCATGTACGTGTAAGTCAGCTACAGAATACTGTAAAAAAATAAAAAAAAATTGACCAATTCCATCAAAGAAGCTGCAAAACGATGCTTACTCATACTGTTTCAAATTTTTGCAACTCTGTAGTGTTTCACTTTTAAAGGAACAGCTTTGATTCCAAAGGAGAAAATAAGATAAGCAAAGAAGTCTTTCTCTCCAACTTCTCAAAGGCTTATGGCTTCATAAAAACAAGTGAATCTTTCAGCATTCCACAGCTGATTTAAAGCATCAAATGCCTGTGAAACAGCAAAGATGGTAAGCAAAGCAAACTAGTTTTTCAGTCTAAGTCAAAATTGAACCAAGTTACCTTCCTCTAGTACAGTAAGACAAGCTGCACGTCATAGCAATGGAAGTGCTGTATAGATTAAAAAAAAAAAGAAATGCTTCAATACATTAGAAGTTCTCCAAATTCAACATTTCATCTTGGGAAAAAAGCATTTTTGGTACCAATTTTGAAACTAAAGACATAATGCAGCTCACTGTAGACAATATTGCCAAGTAGGGTTGGGAGGGGGTATTTTGTGCCCAGTATCTTTCAGTGAAGATGCTTAAAAGAGGCTGCATATACTATATTGTAACAAAATTAAAAGTCTTGTGAAATCAGGAATTGGTTTAGATTGACAAATACCAGCTCGGCTATTGGAATTTTGAAGCAAGCCATTGCAAACTTGACGTTTAGTTGGATGCCTGACTCTGTTTAGTTTGACACTGCGTTACAGGGATACTTAGTACATGTGGCAGAACCTGTGGCAAGTTGTTATGACTCAGGTAAAGCCGTGAAGTTCAAAAGATGCTCTTGAATATACTAGGCATGAAGACCTCCAACTAAAAAAAACCCACAAAACCAAACCCACAAACCCAAAAGCTTTGTGCTACTGTTTAGTCCTCAGTAAATTTTGTCGATCAACTTATGGATTTAACATGGCAATGCACCATTGAAAAGGAATGAGAATCCATAAGCCATGCAACCTGTCACTGAGCCATTCCAGTCCATTCCAAGCCAGTGAATCCTCCACCACTTAAACGAGAAGTAGTAAAACCTGAAACAGAATAATCTACAAACCCAAGTTGGTGACTTTTTTGAAACGGGGGGGAAGCGCTGTAGGCTGAGTCATGCTGTAAAATGTACTCTTCTCAATTTGCTATATCTTTTCTTGGTTGCAGGATGATAACTTCTAGAGGATGCCACTGAAGTAATGCTGATTCATCTGTATTGATGGCAGAGATGAGTTGTACCTGTATCCGTACATAAGGTAAATACCATACTAGTGTTAAGAGCTGGAAGGAAGAACAGAACAGTGGTTCTCTGTCCATAGATTGGGATGGATGTTCTTCATGGCTAAATATTTTCAACTTCCTATCTGAATTTTGGAGGAGGAGGTTTAAGTAGGCTTTTTAAACCTGCCAAGTTAGGAATAACAGTGAGAGACTTCATATCTGTGGAAATTGGTCCAGTTCACGTACAGCTGAACATAAAATATAATTACAAGTGAACTTTAAATCATGCTACAGAGAGCACTTGGTATAGAAATATTCATAAGACCAGACCATAAAAGTCTGGACTAATAAATGTCAGTACAGACATTCAATCAGTCTTGTTAAATGTGCAGAACATGCAATTTAATGATTATACTGAGTTTAATCTTTGATTAGGAATTAATCTCTGCAGAGGATTGAATTGCAGACTTCCAGGCATCTCCAGAATGGTTTAAAACTTTGTAGGTCAATTGTGTTTCATGGCTTCAGAGCCTACTCTATTAAAATTACTTTTTGAGTAGATGTAGGAGCAACTGTCTTCAGACAGAAGGATGACTGTCTCTTTTGTTCTCCTGACTAAAGAAAGTGGTAGCGGCTGTCATGCTAATCCAACTTTTCGGAAAACTTCTAAATAATCATTATTAAAAGAAAAAAAGGAAATCATGTATGCAAATCTCTTAATATAGTATAGAGTGAAGGACAAATCCCTTTTCCAAGGGAAGTATTTAAGAAGCGTGTGTACTTTGAGTGTAAGTTTTTAACTAGTTTTCAAAGTACTGTGTAAGAACCTATTTTGCTGCTGGTTTCTAATACTGCTTTTGAGAACCAACTTTGAAATGGTGAAAAGAAAAAGCTGTAGTTGGAGCAGTGTTGTTTGTCGGGCACGTGGTCACTGACACTGGCGAATTTCCCCTGTGTGAGGAATAGGTTCTGTTGCATGCTCTGTGATTGTTCACTCAGTCGACTTAACAAGGTGGTTTTTTAGAGTCAGGAACAGCAACTAAATAGCTGTGCACTGCCTTGGTCAGAATATGCCAGTAACGTCTCGTAAATAGTCTGAATAAATTGCTGCCGTTGCCTTGATAAAAGAGAAAATATTACATTTTGATTTCAGGGCACTGGATTGTATTTCAGATCAAATGCAGAAGCATGATGAGTATTTTCTGTTCTGAGTTAAAGGATGCGTATAGTTAAATAACGCAAAAGCTGTTTCCTGACCCAATTTTCTATTTTTCTGTGGCTTGATAAAGTTCCAACCAACTAAAAGTGTTAACTTTACTTATCTTAACCTTCCTTTTAAGCATGACTATTGGAATGTTTAAATCACAAATCGTACTGGAAAGGACACTGTTTGAACTATAGGTGTCACTTCAAAGATGAAAAGCACTAACCTTTTTTCATTCAAAACTCAATTTTCATTCATGTATTAACTGATGTCAGTAGTATGGCACCAAAGGTGATTAGAGAAACATGTCTAAGCTTTTCTCCCTCCCATCAGCCTGCAAAAAATTAGCAGGAATCAAAATTTAAATATATAGTTTGAGGCTGATCCAAATCATGAGTCATCTCTACAATAAAGAAATGGGAGTACTGTCTTTAATAAACAGCATCCTAGGCAACTTTAATAGGCTTTACCAAATCATCATACAGGTTGTATCAGAATGTTTTCCACTTTTTTATATGCGTGTGCTTCAATTCTCTGTGTTAGCTGGGAAGCTGAAGGTTAATTACTCTTGGTAAGTGAAGAAGCTTCTCTATCTTGGAAAAATAGGTGGTTTTTTCTCAATTCACAAGATGAGTTTCGTTGTTTACTGGTGGTCACAGGCTGTGTTGTAATTAATAAATATTTTTTAAAAAATCCCATTTCCGCAGCCTACTCTGCAGCTTATAAACATTTCTAAATTCTCTGCAGACAGGGTGCCAGTGTTTAGGAAGCAGTGAACAGAACTTCACTCATGGCAGGAAAGGTAATGCTAAAATCCTGAAAAAGAAGAATGTAATTCTAATTCAGGAAGCCGTTCACCCCGTCTTGATCACGAGTTTATTTATGACACATCGTTATTTACAGATTAGTACTAGTGTATTACTGGACTTCTGAGTATCATGCTCATATTGTTTTGATTATTGTAGTTAGCTGTTGATGTATTTTCATACTGTTGGGACAAGTTGAACGTAATCCAATTGTATGTATGTATCACGTATATAAAACCTGCCAACTAGTAGTTGATTGAACTTTTTTGTCTCTTGGTTTCTGAGAGCTTACTGACTTGCTTTTCCTTTTTTCAGTTGTGGCGACTAGAAGGCAGCAGTGCAGCAGTGGATATGCGTTGGAAAATTGAAGGATAATGAAACCCAACTGATAAAGCTTGGCCTTTGAGCGTGGTGTTACCCACTATTTGCTTTAGGGGGGTTGTGTTATTCAGGAGTTGCCTTTGAAAGTAGCACTACTGATCTCTTGGATATAAAAAGAATTCTCAGGTGGATGTCAGTTTGTGGCTGTCCGT
>WEIS01045378.1:0-19453 GCA_013389965.1 Todus mexicanus
CCCTGACCCCAAACCGTGGCAAGTGGGTGTACATGCTCTGTTCTGTAACAAAATTGAGAAAGGCAAATGGGAACCATGAGTTAAGAGGAGAAAGGCCTAACGTTCAATTCCAAGATTCAGTGTTTCTGCCAACCCCTTAACTGTAGTAATAAGTAAACATGGATTTACTCATAATCTGTATCCCTGAGAGAGAGGGACTAAGGCACTAGTATGTCTCAGCCTTGATCTGTAATATAGATACAAAGGACAACAAGAAGTGGTTCCATTAGGAAAAAAAATAATAAAAAATTCTAAGCCAAAATATTAGAGTGCTCTCAAAGCCCAAACTGGAACCATTTTTTAAAAATTTGTCCCCTCTTGTTTTCAAGCAGACTCAGCCTGCTTGTGCCTTCTTTATTGGCCAGTTAGGTTATCCCCATACACAAGACATACAGCAGGCACTGCAGGAAGGCAGCGTGGTCAGACGGAGGCCATTTGACTGAGCTCGAACACAAGAAGAAACTGTATGAGAAGTGGAAGAGAGGATATCCTACCAAGGAGGGCTACAGAAGCGTCATTACTTGAGTATGCAGGGATGGAATTAGCAAACCAAAGTTTGGCTGTTATTTAGACAGTTAAGGCACATGAAGTGCAGCAAGAAGGAGTTCCGCAGGTGTGCTGACAGCAAAAGAAACACCAGGGAAAATATGGACCTGCTGTTGAATCGAGCAAGTGATCTACTAATGAAGGACATGGAAGAGGTTGGGGTACCCAACGCTTTATTTATTTCAGTCTTCACTAGCAGAATCTCCTGCTAAGCCTTCCAGGTTCTGCCAGTTCTGACCAATCTTCTTACTGGTGACCTGTATGCAGGAGTTGAATGTACCATTATTAAGTTTGCTGATGATACTAAACTGAGAGGTGCTGTTGATTCTCATGAAGAATGACAAACCTTGCAGAGGGATCTAGATAGACTGGAGCATTAGGCAGTCATCAGTGGCACGACATTTAACAAGAACAAATGCTGCATTCTGTACCCTTGACACAAATATAAATTAGGAGAGAACTCTACAGAAAGGGATCTGAGGGTGCTGGCTGACAGCAGGGTCAGTGTGAGTCAGCAGCGTGTCCAGGCAGCCAGGAGGGCAAAGTGCATCCTGAGGTGCATAAAACACACCATGACCAGCCAGTCAAGAGAGGTGATTATCCCTCTGTGTTCAGCATTGGTACAGCCTCACCTGGAGTACTGAGTGCAGTTCTGGGCCCCACAATCTAAGAAAGACATGGAGGTCCTTGAATGCATCAAAAGGAGGGCAACAAAGCTGGTAAAAGGGCTGGAAGGCATGTCCTATGAGGAATGGCTAAGGGCTTTGTGCTTGTCTGTCTTGGAGAAAAGAAGGCTAAGGGGCAACCTCATTGCTCTCTACAGCTTCCTGAGGACAGGAAGTGAGGGGAGGTGCTGAGATCTTCTCCCTGGGATCCAGTGACAGGCCACTCAGGAATGGGTAANACACACAGGAATGGTTAAAAGCCACGCCAGGGGAGATTCAGACTGGAGAGAATCCAATGGAGGGCTACAAAGATGATGACAGGACTGAACCATCTCTCTTACAAGGAAAGGCTGAGACACCTAGGGCTGTTTAGCCTGGAGAAGACTGAGAAGGAATCTTATCAATACTTATAAATACCTAAAGTGGGGCTGCCAAGAAGATGGGGCCAGTCTTTTTTCAGTGGTGCCCTACAACAGGACAAGAGGCAACAGACACAAACTGGAACACAGGAATTTCCACCTGAACATGAGGAAAACCTTTACTGTGAGAGTGATGGAGCATGGGAACAGGCTGCACAGAGAGGTTGTGGAGGCTTCTTCTCCAGAGACTTTCAAAACCTGCCTGGACACGTTCCTTTGCACCTAGGTGAACTTACTTACTGGTTGGACCAGGTGATTCCCAGATGCCCCTTCCAACCCCCACCATATCTGTGATTAGGAAACATTACTTTACTGAGAAGATGGTCAAACACTGGAACACACTTCCTGAGGAGGTGGTTGATGCCCAAAGCCTGTAATATGCTTTAACTTCGGATCAGCACTGAAGTGGTCAGGCAGTTGGACTAGATGATCATTGCTGGGTCCCTTCTAACAGAACTATTCTGTTCTGTTCTGTTCTATTCCACTAAGATTTCTCTGACTACTAGCAAAGTTTGGAAGAGAGAGCTACTACCCACAGTAGAGGAGGATCAAGTTAGGAAATACTTAAGTAAGCTGGACATATACAAACCCATGGAACATTGCAACCATGGAACAGACAGAAACAAGTTCAACAACAAGTGCGCAGTCCTGCGGTTGAGGCAGAAAACCCCCATACTCTGGTACAAGCTGGGCACTGACTAGTGAGAGATTAGCTTTGGAGAAAAGGACTGGATCTCTTGGTGGGCAACAGGTTAAACCTGAGTCAGCAGTGTGACCTTGCAGTGATGAAGGTGAACAGCATCCTGGGCGGTATGAGCAAGATCATCATCAGTGGGCTGAAGGAAGTTAGTATCCTCTGTTCTTGGAGATTTTCCAGAATCTGCTTGGAGATTTTCGAAAGAGCCCTGAGCAACCTGATGTAACTGCAAAAAGAACCCTTCTTGGAGCAAGGGGTTGGACTAGAGATCTCCAAAGACCCTTTCCAACCAATATTCTATGATTTTGACACAATAAAGAAGATAATCTGATATAATCTAATCATTTGAGTAATCACAGCTCTCAAAATTAATTTAATAACTTAATGGGGAAGTGCAGAGTAAAATGTATGGAATTTCTGGAGTTTATATTTAAAAATGCTGTGCATGTAAGAAAGACTTTAGATCTGAAGTATTTTTAACTTTCTGTGTATTCATAAAATGAATGATCAATCCTTTAATACATAATCACTGTAGTTATTGATACGTCCACCTCTCCAAGCCCCTAATCTTTACTGTGAATATTTAATTTATTGTGATAATTTAATTTAGAAGTACAGTGTGGAGCCTGAGAGTTGTGATCCAAAAGCTATGACTATGGAGAGTCTCAAAGAAAGATATGACTAAACACTGATTCAAGATCCAAAGAGCTACCACAATATAACTAAAAGGCATTTATAAGCAATATGGCTCAGTATACCGAGTAAGACCTGTTGAAAAGAATGTCAAGATTTATTGTGAAATATTTTGGAGAAAAGCCTCTTTTAAGTGATAAAGAAAGCCTTACAAAATATCAAGTTACAAAAAAGCCCCAACCCCAATACATTTAAAGGGAACTGTGGATTTTAAGAGCTGCAGAATGTTTTTGATTGCCCTTTAACAGTAATATTTTCTTTGTGTAGACCCCAGGAACAGATGTTGCTTTCATTTTTGGCAGTCTAAGTAATCTTTTTTGTTCTGTGAGCTCTAAGCCTGGTGTATTCTCTTTGCAATTTAATTTGTCAAAAGAAGTGGTCAGATCATGCTCTTTAACTCCTGCTTCTTGTGGTTAGTAGTTACTCATATTACCTGGGATGCATTCTGTAGATGCTCTTCGTAGTGCTGCTATGAGTAAATGGTATCGGAAATAAACTGTACCAATCTATAATGCCTTTTATTATCATCAATGCTGTGTTTGGTCAACTGAAGAGTGCTAAGAAAGCCACCTTAGTTCCAGTCAATTGTGTGGATGGGGGGAATGTGCAGTTAAATGGCATCCCACGCTTAGAACTGCCTCTGCTGGTGCTGGTAGTGCAAAATGGCTTTAAAGCAAACCCCTGGGTGGAAGAGACTTGAGCTGCTCACATTTCACGTTCCTCAAGTAGCACAAGTGTACTGCCATTTTTCTGGTTTCCCTCCCTGAGGGCTATTGAATGTGAATACTATGAAAAGAAGCTTGGAGGTACCTTTTTGCCTTGGCGGTTGCTGAAACTGGAGAAAAGGAAACAGAGAGATGAAGACAGTTTTAAGCCCTATCTGTCCACAGCTTTCCATTCTGCCAAAAGCTGCTGTGCCAAGGTGCCAATATTTTAAGAAGATTGCCTAATATTATTAGCCATATGTTTTGTCATATGTAGATTTATTATTTTTTAAAATAATCATGCAGAAAGAAACCTTAGTAAAGAAAGCATACCTTCAGGCAAAGTCTGAAGTAATCATTACTTTTATAAATAGTAATAAATATTTTTATAAAGCTCAAGTTGATTTCTGATGAAAAAATATATTTTGGGGTTTTTTGTGGGGTTTTTTTTTGGCACTTCATATTAGTTGTGCAGAATGATACAACATAGAATGTCTAGTTTGTAGTTTTTCTATTCAGAAGAAAATGGGAAAATCCTTATGTCCTGAAATAGGGGAAAAAACTCAGAAAATAGTCTTGCACAAAGGGCTTAGATGCTATATATATGTGATGGCATAATGTTTTAGTTTTTCAGTTCAGAAGTCAGAATGATTTGAAGTCAGAGTGGTCTGAAGTCATTTAGAGTTGTGTCTTCCAAGAAAAGAAACATGTAGAGAATGTGGTGGTTTGCTGAAGGCGCCTGATTCTGTTGCCCGCAAAGGCAACGGATAACTTGTCTCCACTGAAAGCACGATTGGATGCTTAATAAAATTACTGTGTAATCCAGCATGATTGGCAGTTCCTGCTTTAGGAAGCCAAGGAATAAAGTAGCAGAGGCGTGAATGTTCACTGGCAAAACTCCCATTGAATTCACAGGAGCTGGGTCCTAGTCGTAAATGAATAATGTTGAGAAAATGTGCCTCAGAAAGTTTTGAGTTAATCTGCTAGTTCAGATCAGGGTAGAGTGGACAACTATGCCTGCAGGCATTAACAGGTCAGACTTATGTTTTCATGGTTGTGGGATTTACTGAAATAAGTAGATCAGATAGGGGGTGTGGTACCAAAAACCTATCGGGGTGGAATCTGTGCAGCCCTTCCAAAATCAGTCCATTACCAGGGTGTGACTGAGTATATATTGGCTGTACAATTGGCAGGCTTTCCTCTCGGCAGCTCCTTTTACCTTTATGGACAAATACTGCTGCTAAGCTAGGAGGGCAGCTAAGAAAAATGTAAGTTGTTAACAGTTAGGACCCAGCCTGAACACACTATGCCAAGATGAAGCAAGTTGGGAACGTGCAAAGAGAAATAAATATATGCAGAAAACAATAAAGGGGAAAATACCATTGTCATGAGTTCCTTAAGAATGTGTTTATCTGTAAAGGATAATAGTACCACAAATAATAATAAAAGAGGGAGAGGAGATATATTTGAAGAGGGTAGAGTGGAGCTAGTTTCACGTTTGTGAGGCTAGGTGGTACAAATGCGTGTCTGTTTCACTAAACACAAATGCCTAGCTCTGTAATAATGAGACAAAACCACATCTCTGATCATCTGTCTGCTGTCTTCAACAAAGCCAGGATGTACCCGATCTCTTTCCAGATGTCTGACGTTTTTTCATGATAAGGAGTCATCTAAACAGTGAATTTAACATCATTTCTCATGAGCTCTCGGCAGTTTCTTGCCTTGCTGGGTGCCATGTGCTTGTCTCCCAGCCAGACAGGGAGAGTGTACGTGTCCCACCCAGCCTGCAGAGGTGATGACTTGGGGCAGGCATTTGCCACCTCCCTGTGACAGGCAGGAGGGAGAGAGGGCTGCAGAACTCAGCCCAGGCTTGATTACTGCCACGGTTTAAAAAGGGGTGTCTAAAGCATTATACATAGCAAGTAAATGGTTGAACATGATCGTAATTCCTTGGTAGTAGTTGTGATGCTCTAACACTAGATGAAGAATGAAGGTTTGGAAAGATTTTATCTTTTTACAAACCTTATTGTAGCAGTAAATTATTCAAGGACCTTTTTCTTTTGTTGCCTTAAAACAATGGACTGGAATTTTTTTGAACTTATTTCTTCTACAGGGATATATCGAAGTATGCCAAAATATTCAGAATATTTAGGATATACTAAAGGGGAAAATTGTTAAGTCACAGAGTCTAAAGATTAGTCCTTGTTTAGATTTACTCTGAAAATCATGGACAAAATTTTACACTTTATACTTGGATGGGCTAGGGACCCTGTGTTTAAAATGTATTTTCATTTTTATAGTCTATTTATTGAGATGCATTAACATTAAAAAGCTGAACCTAAAAAAATAGAAAATTTAAAACTGTTGCTCTCAGACAACACAGCTCTGTTGCAGAAACACATCTTCACTAGACCTGCTCAGAGAAGCAACATAAAATAATTTTATTTATTGCTTTTATAAAAACTGTCTGGAATCTGCTGTGCCAATTGTAAAGGAAAATTCTATGTTATTTCTTGGTTGTGGGGTTTTTATTTGTTGGGGGGGTTTTTCCTTTTGATCTGACTGTGATCTGGGGAAATCAATGGCATCTGATGAAATCAGTTATGTTTTTTGTCAAGTATTTTATGCCTCAGAGATTTCTTCCCATTTAACATACTGGAATCTCAAAGACCTGTAGCAGAAGGCAAGCTTCTCGACATGTACTTGAGCAGAAGAGAATAGGTCTTTCCAAAGTATGGCTCAGGTAATCCTCTAGGCAAATTTTAGGATTCTGTTTGCATATGCACGCAGCTTTCATCTGCATGAAAATCTGGCAGTTGTATTAACACTTACTGAGGATTTTAGGTATTCTCAATCTTCATATGAACAATGATCATGTAGCACTTCCTTAGAAATTTTTGAAGCCAGATTTCCAAATCTGATTAATTTTCATATAATTGGTCATCTATAAATTTCTTTTTGTTGTTGTTTGTTTCTAGATGAGAAAATTAGACTACACATATATAAACACGAGTTCTGGCTGAGCTTTTGCATACCGTACGCAGGGCTTTTGTGTGTATGCATGCCAGAAGTGTATTGGCATTTCACACAAGCTACTAAGCACTTAGAGATACCTGTTTTGATATTTCAGTGAACTATTACTTTTGAACTACAAAATCCATTTATGCGTGCTTGACAGGAACTATGTAAGGAGTACTGTCTTAGGGCTGCCAGTCCATATCCCCACCTGTTTATTGTGACATGACAAAGATTGCAAGTATTTTTCTATCCAGAATACCTGTGATATGTGCAGTTTATCGCAATAAGCAGTAAATTTCAAAGGTGTCTAGAGAATGTGCTAGTGGAAATCTTCTGATGTTCTTAGCCAGCATGGGATATGATTGCTTCCACAGCTGAATGTGTGTAACTCCTGTTAGGAAACCCCGATGTTTTTTTCAATCAATTATTTGGATGTGGTGAGTCACGAGGCTTTGTTATTCCATTTGAGCAAAATTCTAAGTTTACATACAGATGAAAGTAGATTCCGAAAAGGAAATTGCCTGTTAACTAAAACCTTAAATACATTTCTTTAAGAAAGCCCAAGTGATCAGTTAGCTATCTTCCAACTATGCACTTCAAATTCTTTGTAATTTAATGTATTACCTCTTTTACATTTTAACACACTACCTATTACAAAAGACAGAAGCTTTCTTTTGTATTTCCAAACTACTGTCTTTTCTTTAAGCCAAAATATACATATCTTGACATGCCAAGTGGCTGCTTCTTCAGGTAGGAAAGCAAAAACATGTTCAGGCATGTCTTGGAGGTTGGGAAAATCTCCAGAAAATGTTTAGCTCAAATAAAGCATCAACAGTTTCATTTTTACTACTTTCAGCAGCAATCAGATCTCTAATTAAACTCCATTAGCCTAAAACAAAGCAGAGCTTTGAAGATGCAAATCAATAACCAGGCTAAATGCCACATTCATTGTATTAAGAAAGTTTTGAAGCTTTGCCCACAATACACATTCTTTCAAGTTTAAGCCCTTCTACTTAACTTGGGTTTAACTAAATCGTCCAAATTGACATTTAGAGCAGAGCAGTAACACGCCTATTTGGAATACTGTTCACCTAAGAAATCTGTTTTGTCCTCATTGTTGAATGTGAAACTTGAAAAGTCTTCCCTATTACCATGAGACATTTCTTCACTCACAAACTGTTTCTTCTCCTTAAAAAAGGTTTTCCTGCAGATCTAAATGCATCAGCACTGCACCAGCAGTGAATTCATCTTCTGTAAATGCTTGTGTATAAAAAATATTTTAAAAAATTCAAACCAACACTATGAAGGATTTAAACCTTTGTGTAGTACATGGGCTTTGTGGCAGGATCTAATTCACTGGCTTCCTTTGTACACAAAAACAATAAAGTCTCAAATAAGGGCTTTGAGTGAGTACATAAACAAGCCTCTTAAAACAAGCAAATATGTCCTTTTAAGTCCCCGTCATTAAACAGACACAGGCTGATGAGGATACTGAGGCTCCTTGCACAGCAAAGAATGCCTGGGAAACAACCCCTGCTGTAGGGAATTTGTTCAAAAGTTAGATCTAAACCACAGAAATACCAACTCCATAGGACACATTTCATTCTGTTAAAATGTCTGGGATCAGATTACTGAGTCCTCACCGTCAGCAATCTTCACAGAATAAGACTAGGTAACTGAGACTATTTTTACCTTCTCATGTCCTTCCAAGAGCCTTCAAAAATGTTCCTTTCTTAAGTGTTCGTAAGTATTTGTAAAAACGCTATTTAAGAATATCCAAAATTAACGTGGCCTTGAAACTACTAATAATGTTCTTCCAGATGTTTGTGGTGAATTGTTCAGCAGGAAAATTAATAAAGCCATACTTACACAAACAAGCTTGCTTTAAAATACTTGTCTGGATCTGTCCTAAACTCATAAACCCAAGAAATTCTGTCTCTTAAAAGCAGTGGTCCCCAACAAACCATGCTAAGCTTCCAAATTTCTCATGCATTCTTATCATCAAACTTTGAATTGGGAACAAAAGAAACTTTGCTGTTTACTTTGGTTCAGTGGCCCACTTCCCATGACCTCACAGCCTGTGGTTTGCAAACTAGTCCTTTAAGATAAATATATATATACACACATATAATGATGGAAAGCATGACTACACAACATCTGTTGGCTTTTACTTTACATTGATACAGTGGATAGGAGCAGCATTGGGACATATGCATGAATATTTAGCAAGCCGGACTTACACCAAAGGTCCTGATCTACTTATATATCATAGAATACCCAAATATATTATGGTTTGGGTTGGAAGGGACCTTAAAGGTCATCTAGTTCCAACGCCTTCCACTAGATCAGGTTTGCCAAAGCCCCGTCCAGCCTGGCTTTGCACACTTCCAGAGAGGTGGCTTCCACAGCTTCAGGATAAAGAGCCACTTACCACCTTTCCACCACCTTTAAGTACTGGAAGATCTGCCTGGAGCCTTCTATTGTCCAAGCTGAACAACCCCAGATGTCTCAGCCTGTCCTCATAGGAGACGTCCTCCAGCTGCTTGATCATCTTTGTGGTCCTCCTCTGGACCCACTCCAACAGGTCCATGTCTTTATTACTCTGGCTGTGCCAGAGCTGGCCACACTACTTAAGGTGAGATCTCACCAGAGTGGATTAGAAGGGGAGAATGCTGGCCATTCTTCTTTTGGTGCAGACCAGAATGTGATTTGCCTTCTGGGCTGCAACCGCACATTGCTGCCTCATATTGGTTTCATCCACCAATACTTATAAGTCCTTCTCTGCAGGGCTGCTCTCAATTCATTCTCTGCCCAGCCTGTATTTGTGCTTGGCATTGCCTCGATCCATGTGCAGGACCTTGGACTTGGCCTTGTTGAACTTCATGAGGTTTGCATGGGCCCCCCTCTCAACCCTGTAAAAGGTCCCTCTGGATGGCATCCCTTCCCTCCAGTGCACCAACAGTGCCACACAGGCTTGCTGAGGCTGCACTTGATCCCACTGTCCGTATTGCTGACAAAGATGTTAAACAGCACTGGTCCCAATGCTGACCCCTGAGGAGTGCCACTTGTCACTGGTCTCCACTGGGACATCAAGCCATTGACAGCAACTCTTTGAGTGCAACCATCCCACCAATTCTATATCCACTGAGTGGTCCACTCATCAATATCCTTATGGACAGATTAGCTTCATGCCTCCAGGCCTGTGAAAAGCAGAAGGTGCAAAAAAAAAAAAAAAAGCTTTTCTTTCATGTTTGTGCTTATTCATCTGAAGAAATCCAAAGCTCTCACCTAAGTATGTGGTGCAGTCTGGGCATTTCAGCTCATATGCATTGCCTTTTTTTTCTGGTACCTATCAGTGTATGGCTTGACTCTTCAGCATACCTGGAGAGTTCCCTTCTGATCTGAAGGCAAAATAGCATCTAAGCCTCAGGAACTGTGCTACAAGTCCCCAAGTTAAAATCTAATTTTTTTGTTGAGACATACATGTCTGTGTTTTCAATCCTGAGGGAATCAGAAGTTGCACTACCCAAAAAGTACGTGTATTCCCATCACATGACAAAACTCCTTATCCTTAAATACATTGAATAAAAGTCCTTAAATATTAAAAGTCCTTAAATGTCTTGTATTTAAATGTGTAATGCTAGTCATGTATGTAAGAATAGCTACTTAAATGTGTATTCCTGTCCTTACAAAGTTAAAGCTATTCATTTGCATCAACACTATTTTTGTCTTTCGGCTCTCAATACTAATAGAAAAGATGAAGACAAGCAAAAAACCTCCAACACGCAGGGGTCTCCCTAGATGATAGACTGTTCTCTGTTTAAATTACCTGGGCCCTCCTTAAAGACTAAACATTTTAATGAATAATCTAAGGTACAGCCCTATTCTTAGAGGCTCATTGGTTTCAGTCGGTTCCAAGCGTAGGCCTGTAAGGGGGCCGGTGGAACTGGCCCATAGTCCCTGCAGAACTGGAAGATGTAGGGAACTGATAAGTCATTAGGCCAAGTTTCTGTTACAGCAGGGAGGCTTTTCAGTACCGAGCAGGAAAACTTTAAATAAGCTTAGCTGTCACCACTGGGGGCCACTGCTACTTAGCAAGAGAGAAGCAAAGGGAAGTTGCTGCAAGGCCTGGAGTCTGCACTGAGTGGAGATAGCTCCTGGAGAGAAGCAAGAAGCTGCTCCTGTGTGGAGTCACTCATCAGAGATGGGAATAGCCAGCAAAAATATTAACAGGGAATTGAAATCTCAAGACAAAGAATGTATGAAGGAGATGCTAGGGCTTTTGCTGAATGTCACCACAAGTGATGGCAGAAGTAGCACCAACCACTCTTTGCAGCGGTACTCACAGTCCTGTGTTGATCCACATATCTGTGGGAAGTGACTTACATACCAGTAATAATTGGCACCCCTTGCTAATCAAACCTGATCAGAAGTTTGATTATCATCACTGTTATCTTCATTGACCAGGAATGACTTCTCCTGCTAAGAGCAAGCAGCATCAAAGAGGCAAAATATATGTCAGGTAGCCGAGACTTTACAAGAGTAATTAAAGAGCAAGATAAACTGGAAAATTACAAGATGGACAGGGGAACTATGTACAGAAGGTATGGCTTCTCCTTAAAGTCTGAGATGTATTTTTTTCCCAATACTACTTTTCTGTATAGGCACATACTGCTGGAATAATGCAGAATTGTGAATTCTGGACTAGATGTACGTGTCACGTTTTTTGAACAGTTTCCCCTAAGAACTAAGAAACATCAGGTGAAAATCTTTCTCACTCCAGACATCATGCATATCTATAACATTATCCTGCAGCCAAATTAACCCTTCTGAAAACTTTTGTACAAACATATCCAGCCTTAAATAGAAACCAAGGCATGACTTTTCTTGTCTCTTACATATACAATGATGGCATGAATCACTAGCTTCAGATAGGCTAGTGTTCATATACTTTACAAGTGACGAGGGACTCGCACCTCACTATTTGTCACACTGATGCAATATAAACGTTTTGGAGAGGAGCAGTTACATGTCACATCCACCAACATTTGCCCATTAGTGCAGCTAGTTTTTAGACAGCAGCAAGTATTTTCTTTTTGGTCTGAGCTACTGTGCCATGAAGGAATGACATCTGATGGCCAGCCAGGCTGAGTGTAATCCTTTTGAAAAGTATACATAGAGGTGAGATAAGAAGAGCAGGGCAAAGAGGGGTTTTCCCCCTCAGAACTAGTGGGCAAGCTGGTGTAATTGTTGCTAAAAGTAGTTGAATGTTGACCTCCTACCAAACCCTTTAGACACATCTCTAGCACTAGACAAGCATTGTACCACATTGGTCTGTATCAACCTAAACCTCCATTTGCAGGCCAGGCTAGAGAAGCCCATCAAAGGCAAATGATAAGAAAAGCAGGTGTGGGTCACCGAGGAGTGTTCCTGGCCCCATCCGCCTGGGAAAAGTTCTGGCACTAGTACTGCCATTGTACAATGTTAATTAGATCATTCGAGTTAATTCAGAGTGTAAATTAGGAAGGAATGAAGATAAATTACACTAATACATTTAACTCCATGCTGATTATTTAGCAGTTGAACAAAATAATGTGGTTAAAAAGAGTCTAACGAGGCAAAAGCCCAAGACACAGCTGTTTAATAGCATTAAAAATGAGATCTCAGCCTGTGCTGCGGGCACGTAGTGCTTGTTTGCATTTAAAAGGGTTGCCAAAATAGCTGTATGGGCAAACCGTGCTAATGTAGATGCAGCTGATACTAACAGAACAAACCAAAAAATGCATTTCCATCTCCTGAATGAAATAACTTGCACTAGTATATGGATTATTTTGCCGGTACGGCTCTGCCAGCATTAGAATGCTTGCTGGTGTTGCTAGGGTAGTCTGGAAGATGTTTGAGCTAAATAGGTATGCCTGCAGAACATTTAAGTGTCAATAAAGCCGTATTATAAACCTTGCTATACATTCAAGGATTCAAAAACTTGTCCCAACACAGAAGCCAAATCAATTTAAATAAAGCGTGAGGTGAAATTCATTTAGCTACACCAGCAGTGCTTCTCTGCGTGGCAAGCCAGATTTGAGTTCAACAAAGAAGGTTTTGCTACCCGATTTTTTTCGGGGTCAGATGTGGCACTTAAAATTTTTGAGATAAAACTGAAAATATTTGGGAGTTTATATGCTTTCTGTTTTTGAAGGCCACACTGCTAGTCCACATAGCATTCTTGCCGACTTCTTATTAAAAAAACAAACAACAAAACCAGCCCTAAGAGATTATCAATTTCACATGACTCCAGAAGCTGGGGCTTTCAGAAAAGGGCCAATTATCTTGCGATTTGTGATAAAATCATGATATTTAGCAACACTTCAAAGATCCTATCTATCCTGGCATACAAATACTAGGAGAAACACGTTTAAACTAGTTCAGTGAGCATGTTAAACTATGTCCTGGGATAGGCTAGGCCAGCTTTGTTTTCAGCAGTGTCAAAATAGATTGGCCCATCTACAAAACTGGCTTAACCGGAACTGTGTTTAAATGTGACCTGACTTAGTTCTTAGACCAGGCTAAAGATTTGCTTTGGACCAGGTTAATTTCTGGGCGGTTTTTTCCACACTAACGACAAGCATTCTTATTCTAAACGTGTTACAAGCTGTATTCAACCAAAGCTACCTAGCTTTAACTTCTATGCAGAAAGGAGAAGAGGCATTTTCGACGCTCTTTGTCACCCAAACAGAAATAGAAGCTCCTGTGAGCACGTTCAAGAGAACCGCTGTTGTGGTTTGTAAGCATTCCAGGTATGGAATTACAGGCAGAGGACTACAGAGTTACTTTTTCTTCTCCTTCTTCCTCTGCTCCCACCAGCAGCACTGCTTTACGCAGTGCATATTGCGCTGAGTTACACAGACACAGAAGGAGCTGTCTGGCTATGTAGTTGTTTCCTCAACAGATGATGTCGTCTCATCCAATCATTCTGCCCTGATTAATTTCAACAGGTTCCTCATTTTATTGAGGAAGATCAGTACTTCATCTGGTCACTCTTACAGGATTATTGCCTCATTCTGTTCATGCCCAAATCTGCACGCTGTAAACAGCTGCATAAACCCTCTATGTTGTCCTCTCTACAGACCTTGTTTTTCACTGACCATTCCTCACAGCCATGCCCAAAATCAGTTTTACAGTTCAGCTGCTGCGGAGTAGTAGATTAGGTAACATTATTCTACCATTTCTATTTTTCAGTCATGGTGATACTTCTGCCTGTTTTGAAGTTTGTCCTGACACTGTATGATGTAATGCGTCCCTGTGGTTTTAGTTGCATAGGGTAACATCATCTGACTTTCTGACAGCAGACTATGGAATATTCACCGCAATGGAATTAGCTCTAAGGGGACATGATCTGGGTGGAATCTCTGCAGGTTTTGTTTTGTTGGAGGAAAATGGGAGAAAACAGGATCAAAGCATTTTATGGGAAATGCTGTGATAAAAGGAAAAACCCAGACTCATAACATGAACAATCCAATGTGCAACAAAGGTCAAACATTCATGGCCTAATCCAAAATCATCTAGAGATACACGACTCAAGTGAGCACTGGTGTCCATGAACATGAATACCCCTTGCGTAAGGTCGTTTACAATTTCCAACAGCTTCTCAAACCTACACAGCTTTGACACCTTATTACATACAGAGGTGCAGAATTTTTGGAGCTTGCATCCTGTAATACTTTGTGTCATAACCAAACAATATTGCAGAAAGAAATAACCTATGAAACAAATTACTCTTTCATCTGCTCCCTCTTCAGTCATGCTCTCAAGTCTTGCGTATGCCCCCAGGCTCTCTGCAATTTCAGATGTGTCCTGCTGTACACAAAGCGTGTGCTTATCTGCAGACTCTGGAGTCCAGCAACAGGAATACAAGTAATCCTCTGCACGTTTGTGAATTGCTTGCAAGGCGTTTTTTAATAGGAGAAATGTGGATGACGCTTCATTATGAGGAACGAACTAACTCTCCAAACTATTACATGCAACTAGAAGTTTCTGCTGGTGGGAGTAAAATAATTGTTCTTATCTTCATTTAAGTCTTTTCAGACTAATAGCTCTGCTTTAAACTGTATGAGCAAACAGTAAACTAGCAATATGTACAATGTTTACTATGATATCCTGTATTTTTCTTGTACAGAGCCGCACAATACCATTATGTAAACACTGCTGTTATATATATAGAAGACGTTTATTTTTGAAATTAGCTTATTTGCACAAGTGAGCTACTTTGTTAATTGGGAAACAATTGAAGGCAGGTTTGGCTTTGTGCTACTGTAGCACTCCAGCGTCCAGCTATGAAGCAGCGGCTCTGTGAAAGCCTCTAGAGCGGGCAACGAAAGCGGGGTGCTCTGCAGCTCGCCGGCGGCTGCCCTGCTTCGCCCCGCTTCGCCCGCTCCTCCGCGGCCTCCGCGCTGTGCGGAGCAGGAGCAGCGCCGCTCCCGCCTGCCTCGGGTCGGGCCGCTCCGAGCGGTTCCGCACCCTCCGCACGGCTCTGCCCTCCTGCCCTCGGAGCCGCGGTGCGGTGCGGCATGGCCGCGGTGCGGTGCGGCCGCCAGTCAGACGAGCCCGTCGTGCAGCCCCCGGCGGGGCGGGGCGGGGGCACTTTTGCACCTTCCCTGCCGCCGTCCCGGACAGCGGCTCTTGCAAGAGCGCTGCCCTCGTCCTCCCGTCCCTCCCCGCCTGTCACTCACTCGCTNGGCGGGGGGCGCCGCACGCCGGGCCCGGCGCTGCGGGGTCTGCGCCGCTCCGGCTGCAGCCGCTGCCTGGGGGGTGCCGGGCTCTGCCTTGCCTGGATGGTGCTCAGCTCTGCCCTTGCTGGTGCTCAGCTCTGCCTTGCCTTGCCGATGCCGGGCTCTGCCCTTGCCGATGCCCGGCGCTGCCCTTGCCGGTGCAGACATCGGCGGTAGCCGTCGTCCCCGGTATGCGGCTCTCCTCGGGAGTGCTGGCTCCTGTGAGGAAGGCTGCTGCCCTCCCTCCCCGGGGCGCCTCAGCTGCCTCCCCGGGGCCCCGCAGCATCACCCGGCGAGCGTGGAGCGGGGCAGGGCATGAGCGAGCTGCTGCCGGAGCTGCCCGTGGGGCACACTGCTCTCCCGGAGCTGGTGCAGAAACTTTTGCACGTGGTTATTGCTCGATAAAGGGAAACCAAATGCGTTTTAGCTCCTCGCACTATTTCTTTTATCAGGTTAGGGAGAAACTGGGCAAGCTTTTTTTATTTATTATTATTTTTCAGAGACGGAGTAGTTTAGGAGTCATGATGCGGTGAACTTGGGGGGGACTTAGAGTTGGGTTTCTTTGTCTGCATGTGGTGAGCAGTAGTGCATTCCTCGCAGGAGTAGCGTGTTCTGCTTTCCATCTCGCTGCAGGTCCTAGGAAGCCACTGAGTTGGTGCTGGAGGACTTTAGGTAGGGTCAGGGTTTGCCCCTGCACAAAAGATAGTGTCGCTGCAGATTTAGCCATTGAAGGCGGTGTTAGTTAAATCGATCAGCAGTTTGCCTGTCCTTTGACTGTTTCACTGGTTATAAACAAAAACGCAGCCACCACCGTGTAATTACAGAGTCATAGTAAAATGAGCCTACATCAGCGATGTGTCAGTAATTTGAAAATACTTGATTTTTCATTTGATTTAGGTTGAGACCTTGCATGCTGCAAAGCTGTTAAGAAGTAGGGCAGGGAGTCTTAAAGTAGTGTTTATAACTGGGCTGCTGTGACAAGTAGCCTGTTGAACTGTAATTATAAATCAAAGTCTCGGTCCAACCTCTGTTCCTCGATAAAATCAATATCTGTAATTTACTGACCACTTCTTGTCTTTTGAATACAAATATTATTATTCCTAAAGAAAAAAAATGCCTGAAGGAATTTGACTCATATTATTCAATATGAACATTTGCTCACTGACTGTAAATTACCTCTGCTGAAGTATTTGAGGCTCGCATAATTTCCAACACCAAACAGAGGCATCGGAGATGTCATTTATACATTTTAATATTCTTGAAGATTCTGCACCGAGCTAGTTGTCAGAAACGGCAAAAGGGCATGTTCACAGAAACACTGCCTGCTACTAAGTTACGGTAATTGCCTGTAAGGATGTTTATTCGGCTAGTCCATGTGTGAACTCATCTCAGCAACCACAGTGGAGGAAAAAGATATGTATAGATACGTATCTTTGTTCTGTTTGGGGAAGTATGTTAGCTTATCTTAAACGTGAATTGGCATACTTTGAATTCTTCTCGTTAGATGACATTGTGATGATAAAGGCAGTGTTACTGGAACAGTTAAAGACCACCATACATGAAATCTGCAAGTGCTTCATGAGAAATGGCATTGCTTACTGAAAGACCAGGGTGAAATGCTCTGAGTGCCTTATTCAGTAGCTGTTTGAAAGTGCTTTTTTTTTTTTTCTCCAGCGGTGTTTGTTACCGTGGGTGTGAGTGGGTAACACACACTATTCTGTTCCCTCCTTCTGCATATGGTCTGTAGCTCACTAGCCTCCAGTGTATGCCTAACTGTAGGGTAGGTTTTTTATGTTTGCCTCTATTTTGTTGTGGTTATGGGCTCATTCTGAATGATGCTGAGCAAGTGGCACTCGTACAAGTACAGAGCCTGCTGAAAGAGCTGAAAGCCTGTTCGTAGCCTCTGACATGAACTTCACCTGCCTTGTTGCTGAACCCTATGTGCACGATAGAAGAAAGTTTTCAGTATGACTTGAATATACCCCCAATATGTGGGAGGAAAGGAGGGGAGCTGTATTTCTATAGAGATCCTGACATGCCTAGACTGAGGTGTCTACACTTTCATTTAACTGGGATGGAGAGCAGGAGGGCAGTGAGCACCATTCCAGTCCTGGTGACTATTGTCTCTGATCAGTGGGTGTTTAGCTCCCATCCTGCTCCCTGGTGAGGAAAGCATGCAGGAGTGGGTCCTCTGTGAGGAAGGCAAATTCATAGAGATCCAGTGAGTGCACTGCACTGCATCATAATAAAGTTTTAAATGGTAAAGTGCCTGGGAAAATTTGAAAAAATTGCAGGAGGTACTTTAATTGTAAAGGGTTCGCCTTCCCATCTCTGTTTCCAAACTGTTTATGTGCTAGTATTTCAAGCCATGACCCTTTCTGTAATTCTTCAGTTCCAGCACATTTCAACCTGTATATGGTCAGTGTAATCTTTTTGGTGATAGATTAAGTGGGCAATTTTAGTCTTGAGATTAGTGCTTGGGATCCTTGAATGCTATCTGACCCTTTATTTGCCAGGCAGTACAATTGCATTAAAGGTACTTTAATTTTCCGTGTAAAAAGATTAGTGTTCTGAAGATGTACCAGCTGCCTTAAGTTGTTCTTGTGCTCAGTGCATTTAATGGGTTGGTCTAGGGGGCACTGGTTAAATATCTTTCCAAACTTCTGAATGGTAGAGTCAGACAGATCCTCTGCATTGTGGCTCTGATGGGAAGGATTCCTCTCCGTTTCAGAAGGTTGTGGATTGATCACTGTATATTGAGCTGCGCTGCCTGTTCTTTTCAATCCCGATCAAGTTTCATCAGGGAAGTCATATTTCATATTAAATGAAATTGGCTTTTTACAATAAGGTGTCTCTTTGTTCATTGATTGATCTTGGTTTGAGGGGCTTTTTTGGCTGTGGCTGAAGGGAAAGGTGTATCACAAAGTTGCTGCTGGATGTAACAAATCAATTATTCTGTACATTAGCAAAGCTGTGTAGTACTGACTATACTGCAGTTAATTTGCAGGTATTGCGTATTCCATATACACAGATTGCTTGTTTTGAAATGAAGTCCGCTGCCTAACTTAATCATATATGGTTCTGATTTTGTTGAAGTTTATGGTTATGTGAATCTAGAAAAATATATGTATTTATTAAAATGAATACTTTTTTTTGAGGCTCGTAAAATGCTTGTCATCTTGAAGCATGAAATATGGGAATAGAGTTGTACAGTTTTGTACTGCTTAAACATGCTCAGGAATACAAAAATTTTCAAGTCTTGTGTGAGAGAGAAGGATATTCACATTAAAAACCCCCACAAGTGACCCCAGGTCAGGCTCTGACTTTGAACACTGGACACTTACCAGGTAGGCTTTTACCCCCTTCCTTATTTGAAGGTACTGTAAAAGGCATGCAAGTATTGTGGTAATTAAGGAAGTTTTGTTCTCTTCTTTCTCCTGGCTTCTTCTGCAGTGTGTAGAAAGTGAGATTGTTACAGTAGCGGTCACAGCCACAGACTGCACTGAGCTCTCTATGCTTCATCTCCTATTACTTGCACTGTGGCTTTTTGGCCATAACCTTTATATAGTTGCCAGTATTCCTCCCTTTCCCTATACTCCATACTGTTTTGCCTTGACTCTTAATTAAAACTGGAAACTTGCTACTGTAATCATACGTAGACCTGCATATCGTGACAGGTTAATAGTAAGGTTCACCTCCACACAGGGACTGAATAGCACTGGGGTTTTTTAGCAATAGGTTAGGATATGTTTTCTGATTTCATGCCTCCTTCAAACCTCCGAATGAACCAAGCACATGAGTCTCAAGGCAGCTTCAGAGGCCATGCCTTAGTGACTTCAGCTGATAGTCAAACCCCATTTTTTCTGCTGACCTCTGCCTGTGTATATCCTGTAATGCTACAGTAGGA
>WEIS01045384.1:11512-22628 GCA_013389965.1 Todus mexicanus
TTGTAGAAGTTCCCCATCCCCTCGTCGTGGCTTTTTGGAAGGTGAGGGTGGGCTGAGGGGAGGGCTAAGATGGCGCCCGCCCCGGGGGTGAGGGGAAAGGGGGGGTGGGTGTGTGTGTGTAGCGATGGCAGGCGCGGAGGAGAACTCCCCATCGTCGTCAGTGCAGGAGGTGGAGGAAGAAAGAGGAGGAGGAATAAGAGGGAAAAGAGGAGGAGGAGGAAGAGGAAGAGGCGCTGCCCGCCCCCGGCGGGTCAGAGCGGGGAAGTCGCCGCCCGAAGATGGCGGCCGCGGCGAGGGAGGTGTGCGGCGGCGGCGGGGCCGGGGCTGCGGCGGAGGCGCGGTTCATCAGCAGCGCCAAGGTGAGCCCGGCTGCTCCCCCACCCCTCACCCTCAAAGATGCTTTATTAAAGGGGTAAAAAAAGCCGGCAGGCTGCCCTCAAGCTGAGCAGGGTGGTGGTGGGTTCCCCTCAGCCCCACGGGTGGGTTTGGGCTTGGCGCTGCTTCGTGCCCCTGAGCCCGCGGCTCTCTTGGAGTTAATCCTTGCAGGATTCCAGCAGGTTGGTCTGGGGAGGTTCTGCTCCCCCTCTGCTCTGCCCTGCTGAGACCACAGCTGGAAGACTGGGTCCAGTTTGGGGCTCCCCAGTTCAAGAGAGACAGGGAGCTACGGGAGAGAGTTCAATGGAGGTGACGAGGATGATGAAGGGACATGAGCATCTCTCCTGTGAAGAAAGGCTGAGAGCCCTGGGGCTGTTTAGTCTGGAGAAGAGAAGGCTGAGAGGGGATCTGAGCAATGTCTGTAAATATCTGAGGGGTGGGTGTCAGGAGGAGGGGGCCAGGCTCTTTTCTGGGGTGTCCGGCAAAAGGACAAGGAAGCCAGACTCTTCTCGATGGCACCCAATGATAGGACAAGGGGTAACGGGTGTGAGCTGGAACACAGGAGGTGCCACTGAAATTTAGGAAAAACTTGTTTGCAGTGAGGGTGCCAGAGGCTGGCCCAGGCTGCCCAGGGGGGTTGTGGAGTCTCCTTCTCTGGAGACGTTTCAAAGCCGCCTGGACGAGTTCCTGTGGGACTTGGTCTGGGTGATCCTGCTCTGGCAATGGGGGGATTGGACTAGATGAGCTTTGGGGGTCCCTTCCAATCCCCAACATTCTGTGATTCTGTGAATAGTGGGTATAAACTTGAACATAAGAAATTCTACCTCAACAGGAAGAGGAACTTCTTCCCTGTGAGAGTGATGGAGCCTGGAACAGGCTGCCCGGAGAGGTTGTGGAGTCTCCTTCTCTGGAGGCTTTCAAAACTCACTGAATGTGTTCCTGTGTGGCCTGCCCTGGGTGATCCTGCTTCAGCAGGGGGGTTGGACTTGATCTCTTGAGGTCCCTTCCAACTCCTGACATTCTATGAAGAGAATTGTCGAATTGTCAGGGTTGGAAGGGACCTCAAAGATCATCCAGTTCCAACCGCAAGATCATCTCGTTCTAACCCCCCCTGCCATGGGCAGGGACACCTCCCACTACAGCAGGTCGCTCCAAGCTCCATCCAACCTGGTCTTGAACACATCCAGGGATGGAGCATCCGCAGCTTCCCTGGGTAACTTGTTCCAGTTTCCCACCACCTTCACGGTGAAGAACTTCTTCCTAACATCTAATCCTCTTGGCAGGGAAAAGGTTTGTTCGCCACCAGGAACATCCGCAAAGGCGAGACCGTCTTCGTGGAGAGGCCGGTGGTGTCATCCCAGTTCCTCTGGAATGCTCTGTACAACTACCGAGGTGAGTGATGCAGGTTTCCACCTGGTTTGGAAGGAGAAGAGGGTTGGGGTTGGGGTTGGTATTGCCAGGAACGTGGTCCTGCTGCTGTTTCTGCTTCTTGAGCTGGACGGACCATCAAGAAGTTGGATGGTAGGAAGAAATTCTTCACTGTGAGGGTGGGAAGACACCGGCACAGGTCACCCAGGGAAGCTGTGGATGCTCCATCCCTGGAGGTGTTCAAGATCAGGTTGGATGGAGCTTGGAGCAACCTGCTCTAGTGGGAGGTGTCCCTACCCATGGCAGGGGGGTTGGAACTGGATGATCTTTGAGGTCCCTTCCAACCCAAACCGTTCTGTGATCATGAAGTTGAAAACATCGGGGTCCTGTGAGGGATGGTGACGTCCATCCACCCTGGAGGAAGGCATCATGAGCCACCATCAGGCACCATCTCTGCGGGAACCCCGATTCTTTTAGTGGTGCTGGTGCTAATCCCAATCCCACCACCACAGAGTACAGCCCAGTAAGGTGCTGGCATTCTCTGGAGGCACCAGAACACAAATCTTGGAATCCTAGGATGGTTTGGGTTGGAAGGGACCTTCAAAATCATCTAGTTCCACCCCTCCTGACGTGAGCAGGGCCACCTCCCACTAGCCTGAGGGTTGTAAGAGCAGGATTTTAAACCTTTCTTTGGTCCTATCTAGACCCTTCTGTCTGCTGAGCTCCGTGACATCCCACATGGGGACGTTTGCCATCCTTACGGCCCTTAAAACACCTCCTGGTGTTCCAGGGCAGCAGATGAGGGCTTGGTGGAGGGGGTTCAGCTGCAGCAGAAATGGTCATTTTTGTGGAGGGAGTAGTAAGAGACTCATGCCTCTGTCTCAGAGGTGGTGTTGGCACCGGTTGCACCATCTTGCCCTGGGTCCTGCCCCCTTTTCTGACTCACATCTCCCCTCCCTGCAGCCTGCGATCACTGCCTGCGGGCTCTGGAGACGGCGGAGGAGAACGCCCAGCGGCTGCTGGGGAAGAGCTCCCTGGTGCTGCCTCACCCGGAGCAGTGCGGCATCCGCAAAGACCTGCACCAGCAGTGCCCCCGCTGCCAGGTACGTGCTCTCCTTGGGCTCACCGACACCGTCAGCAGGCGCTTGTGCTGCCCCGAGGTGGGGATCTGCCTTTCCCTTCTCCACCGTGATGGCTCAGAGGGGCGAGGAGAGGGCGCGGCTCGCCCAGGACCCTCTGTTGGTGCTGCCGTCGCCGACGCCGGGCGCTGTGCCCCTCGCTCTAGGTGACGTACTGCAGCGCTGAGTGCAGGCAGGCCGCTCTGGAGCAGTACCACCAGGTCCTCTGCCTCGGCCCGTCCCGTGACGACCCCACGCACCCCCTCAACAAGCTGCAGGAGGCGTGGAGGTAGGGCTGCGACCTGCCCGTCGCTGACTCTCCTGGGCCAGGTGACGCTGCCTGGGGCCGGAGCTGAGGACCAGGCAGCTGCCTCTGCCTCCCTCCAGCTTTTTCTTTCCACGCCAGCGCTCATCCGCTCACCTCTTCTTCACCTTTATCCCCCCCAGAAACATGCATTATCCACCGGAGACTTCCAGCATCATGCTGATGGCTCGGATGGTCGCCACCGTCAAACAGGTAACGTACAGCCGCGCTTCGGAGCCGCAGCCGCCGGCGTGCGGTTTCCTCACGCCGTGGTGGCTCTTTGTTCCCCGGGACTGATCTCTGGTGACCTCCGGGAAGAGCGTTCAACATCTAGAGGTCCCTGGTCATGGAATTGGGCAGCAAAGGAGGTTCCTAAGTCCTGAGCCAAGCAGGGCTTTGGGTTTTTTCCACGTGAAAATAGCAGCGAACCTTTCCTTTGGCTCTGTTGCTTTAGTTTGGCTTTCCCAGCGTTTCTTCTCGCCATAAATTGCCACCGCATGTCTTGTTTCTGGTGGTTCTTGGTGGCCAGAAGCTGGATACCTCAGAGCTCGGTGGGGCTCGTGCTCTCCTCCCTCTCCGCCGCCCGGGGACGGGAGCGGTGCTGGTGCGATGCCTTCGCTCGGTTCCTTTGCCAGGCTAAAGACAAGCAGTGGTGGATCGAGGCCTTCGCCCAGTTCTGCAACAAGACGGCCAACGAAGAAGAGGAGATCGTGCACAAACTGCTGGGCGACAAATTCAAGGTGAGAGCCCCCCAGCGCTCGGAGCTGAGTGGAATCCCTGAGCCTGTCCTCTCCCCGCCTGTGTCTGTGAGTCCGTTACAGCTGGGGTGGGAGATACTGGAAATCCCAGGCTCAAACTGGGGACATGAAGCCCCCCATTAGGGGCGGGCTGACCTGATGGAGAGGAGATGGGGTGATGAGAGGGCTTGTGGTGCTTCTGTGGCACACGCTGCTCCTTCCTGTGCTGGAGATGCTTCTGCCGCGGGATGGGACAGGGTGATATTTAGCTGCTGAGCGGGAAGGACAAGGAGCCCGACTCCTGAGCCTTCTGCCCCGTCCTGGGCTCGCCCTTCGGCTCGGTTCCGACGCCCAGCGGCATCTCCCCACCCTGACGGTGTCGCCGTGTCCTGCCAGGGCCAGCTGGAGCTGCTGCGGTTGCTCTTCACCGAAGCCCTTTATGATGAACATCTCAGCAGGGTGAGTTGAACAGCTGAGGAGCGTGGTGGGACCCTCCGTTTGGTGCCAGCACCCTCTGGGTCACATCTGCCCCGAAGGCCGGGGCTTCCCCTGGGACTCTGCCCGTTCCTGGCCTCCCCCAAAGCTCCCTGTGGGGTTTCAGGTGCTTGCAGCTGCAGGCTGGCCTGGGCTTAGATGCTTTCTCATCTCCTTTCTGCAGTGGTTCACTCCAGAAGGCTTTCGATCCCTCTTTGCCCTCGTTGGGACCAACGGCCAAGGCATAGGAACAAGGTAAGGGAGCTCGCTGGGTGCTCCTTGGGGAGCAGCAGAGATGTGGTATGGAGGGGATGGACAGGCTGGGAGACAGGGCAGAGTCATAGAATGGTTTTGGTTGGAAGAAACCTTCAAGATCATCAATTCCAACCGTTCTCCCAGCACTGCCAGGGCACCACTGCCCCGTGTCCCTCAGCACCACATCTCCACGGCTTGGAAACCCCTCCAGGGATCAGGGGGACTCCACCCCTGCCCTGGGCAGCCTGGGACACGCCTGGGCAACCCTTGACAGTGCCCAAGAAATTGTTCCTCAGCTCCAACCTCAACCTCCCCTGGCTGGGGCAACTTGAGGCCGGTTCCTCTTGTCATGCCGCTTGTTCCTTGGCAGCAGAGCCCGACCCCCCCTGGCTCCAAGCTCCTGAATGAACTGGAGGGAGTTGTGCAGAGCCAGAAGGTCTCCCCTGAGCCTCCTTTGCTCCAGGCTCAACACCCCCAGGTCCCTCAGCCGCTCCTCCCCAGCCTCCTGCTCTAGCCCCTTGCCCAGCTCCGTTGCCCTTCTCTGGCCACGCTCCANAAGGACATCGAGAAGGGTGAGGAGGCCCTGAAGGGACCTTGGGACCCATTTGTGGGCAGCACGACCTGGGGCAGGTCGGGGTGGCTGGAGGGGAGATCCGGAACGATCCTGTGCAGAGAAAAGTCCAGGGGTTAGAACTTTCTTTGAATGATATGAGGCCAGGGAGCCTGAGGGTGTCAATCCCCCCATCCTGCAGCCCTCCCGCTGGGAAGGGTTCTTTGGAATCCACCCTCCAACACCCGTGTGGAGTTAGCTGGGCGCCTGCAGCGCTGCTGGATGTTCCTTGGTGCTCGTGTGGAAGAGCTGGGACGGCCCCGGCAAAGCTCTGACCTCCCCTTCTCTCTGCTGCAGAGTCGGGAGAGTTCCTCAACTGCGAGGGATCGGGTCTGTACGTGCTGCAGAGCTGCTGTGAGTAACGCGGGGCCTGGGAGGACAAGCAGTGCCGAGGAGGGGGGCGTCTCCTGCGCTAGGCTGACTCACCTCCTCCGAAAAGCTTCTGGAGAAAGGGGTTTGTGGGTTCCCATCCGTGGGTGGGGTGGGGTGGACTGGGATGGGATTGGATTGATGCTACCCTGGAGCTCGGGTCTCCTGGCATCGTGCCGAGCTGAGAAGTGCTCAGTCATAGAATCACAGAATTGTTCTGGTTGGAAGAGACCTTGAAGATCATCAGCCGTTCGCCCAGCACTGCCAGGGCACCACTGCCCTGTGTCCCTCAGCACCACATCTCCACGGCTTGGAAACCCCTCCAGGGATCAGGGGGACTCACTACTTATCACTCTCTACAACTCCCTGAAGGGAAGGTGTAGACAGGAGGGGGATGGGCTCTTCTCCCAGGCAATTTGTGCCAGGACGAGAGGGCACAGCCTGAAGCTGCACCAGGGGAGGTTTAGGTTGGATATTGGGAAGCTCTTCCTCACAGCAAGGGGGATAAAACCCTGGGCTGGGCTGCCCAGGGAGGTGGTGGAGTCACCGTCCCTGGAGGTGTTTAAGGCCAGCCTGGATGCCACACTTAGTGGCAGGGTTTAGCTGAGTGGTGGTGGTAGGTCCTAGGCTGGACTCGATGATCTCAGAGGGCTTTTCCAGCTTTAATTCTTCTATGATTCTATGACTCCTGGGCCAGCCTTGGGGTCTCCCACGGTCTCTGTGGGGTCTCCAGCACCACCTCTACCTCCCCTTCCTCTGCAGACACCCTCACGTTTGCGTCCCGTCTTCCCCCGTAGGTAACCACAGCTGCATCCCCAACGCCGAGACATCCTTCCCGGAAAACAACTTCCTCCTGCATCTGACGGCCCTGGAGGACATCGAAGCGGGAGAGGTGAGACAGCCGGGATGAACCCGGGGCGGCCTCACACCTTGGCAGAGCGTCCCCCTGTCCCCTTGTGTTGTCCCAGCAGAGGAATTCACACCTCACCCCCTGTCAGGTCCCCCGTGTTTGACTCCGAGAGGGGTCGGTACGAACGTGCTGCTGCCTTGGGTCAGGGCAAAGCGCTTCCCACTTCAACCGGTTTCTCTTTGCCCGCAGGAAATCTGCATCAGTTACTTAGACTGCTGCCAGCGGGAGCGCAGCAGACACAGCCGCAACAAGATACTCAGGTAGGAGCTGCTCGGAGGAACTCGGGCACACACACACACACGGTGGCGCCTCTTTGCGTGGAGGCTGCAGCCCCACTGTGGGGTTTCCTTGCTGAGCAATGCTGAGCAAGAGCTCAAGGGCCCGCGGGGGGCAAGAGGCTGGGGCCAGACTCTGCTCAGGGGTGCCCAGCACCAGGCCAAGGGGCAGCGGGCACCAAGTGGAAGGCAGGAGGTTGCAGCTGAGCAGGAGGAGCAACTTGTTTGGGGGGAGGGTGTTGGAGCCTGGCCCAGGCTGCCCAGAGAGGTTGTGGAGTCTCCTTGTGTGCAGAGATTCCACCCCCACCTGGATGTTTTCCTGCGTTACATGGCGGGGTTGGACTTGGATGGTCTCTCAAGGTCCCTTCCAACTCCAGCGATTCTGGGATTCTGTGACGTGAGGAACAATTTCTTCAGGAGGAGCCGGCCTCAAGTTGCCCCAACCAGGGGAGGTTTAGGTTGGAGCTGAGGAACAATTTCTTGGGCACTGCCAAGGGTTGCCCAGGCGTGTCCCAGGCTGCCCAGGGCAGGGGTGGAGTCCCCCTGATCCCTGGAGGGGTTTCCAAGCCATGGAGATGTGGTGCTGAGGGACACGGGGCAGTGGTGCCCTGGCAGTGCTGGGGGAACGGTTGGACTCGTTGATCTTTAAGGTCTCTTCCAACCCAAACACCTCTATTACATTTTATGATTCTCTATTTAGCCCCCTCCTGGCCGCTCTGTCCCTGACACCGTCGCCGTTTCCCCTTCTTGCAGGGAGAACTACTTGTTCACCTGCTCGTGTCCCAAGTGCCTAGCGCAAGCTGACGACGCCGACGTGACGTCGGACGAAGAGGAGGAAGGCGAAGGCGAGACGGACGATGCCGAGCTGGAGGATGAGATGACCGACGTTTGATCCTGGCCCCGGGGCGAGAGGAGCGGGGCAGGGACAAGAGGCAGGGGGGGGATCCTCTGAGAGGCAGCAGCTTGAAGCTCATCCAGCCTCAAGCCGGGGTTGTTTACGGGGGTCGGGTGGGAGGCCACGTGGTGGGTGCGGAGCTCAGGGGAGCTGGAGGTGAACCCCGCTCCTGCCTCTCCTCTCATGTGGTGATCCCCGGCCGCCTCCCCGTCCCCGCAGAGGGACCGACTGGTGCTTGCAGGGGTGGCCGGAGGAGAGCAGCGGCCCCCCGACCCCTGGGACATCGCCGTGGTCACCTCGTGGCCACCCGGCCGAGCCGCTCCGCCGCGTCCGTGCCGGCCGTGGGTGCGGAGGAGCGTCCTGGGCTGCGGGGACGGCGCGTGTCCATGTGTCTGTGCACCAGGGTCCTATTTAATGTCCATACAGCGCTACCTGTACCCCGCGCAGCCGCGCTCCGTCTGTCTTCTCCATTCCATGCCTTGCCTTGCCTCGCCGAGGGGCCATCCGGGTTGGCGGTGACACCGCAGGGGTGGCTTTGGTGCCTGAAACTGGAATCAAAGTGGGAGGAGTGGCTGGTAACACCGGAGATGTGGAGGGAGTGGGGAGATGGGTGCAGGGGAACCTCAGGAATTCAACAAGGGCAAGGGCAGGGTCCTGCTCCTAGGGAGGAACAACCCAGGACAGGGGAGCAGGGGGGGACCTGATGGAAGAAGCTCTGAGAAGGGACTGGGAGGGCTGGAGGACAAGTTCTCCATGAGCCAGAAATGTGTCCTTGTGGTCAAGAAGATCAATGGTGTCCTGCAGTGGCCTGGAGCATCTGTGTGGGCAGGCAAGGCTGAGAGCCCTGGGGCTGTGGAGCTGGAGAAGAGCAGCCTGAGAGGGGAGCTGAGCAATGCTGAGCAAGAGCTGAAGGGCCCGCAGGGGGCAAGAGGCTGGGGCCAGCCTCTGCTCAGGGGTGCCCAGCGCCAGGCCAAGGGGCAGCGGGCACCAAGTGGAAGGCAGGAGGTTGCAGCTGAGCAGGAGGAGCAACTTGTTTGGGGGGAGGGTGTTGGAGCCTGGCCCAGGCTGCCCAGAGAGGTTGTGGAGTCTCCTTGTGTGCAGAGATTCCAAGCGCGCCTGGACACTGCGATGCTGGGCCCCCTGCTCGGGGTGACCCTGCTGGAGCAGGGGGGTGGCACCAGAGGAGCTCCAGAGGGCCCTTCCAATCCCTGCCACGCTGGGATTCTGTGACACCGAGCAAATCCATCCTATCAGACAACAAGCTGGGGATGTGCCCCAGGGTTATTTTTCCTCCCCTCTTCGATTTTGAGGAGCTCTTTTCCTTCGAGCCTTTGGCAGCTGGGTGGTGGGACTGCAGGTGATGCTGTAGGTGGGCACCTCTGACGCCGCCAGCCCCGCACCCCGGTGCTTGTCCCTCCAGGTGCTTGTCCCTCCAGTGTTCGTAATAAACCCAGACTGGTGAGAAGTGGGGATGTGTCGTTTGTACTGGTCAGCTGGAGAGTGGTGAGTGTAGAGATGGAGCTGGTGGGGACAGAGCTCTGGGGATGGGGGAACAGGCGTTGCCAGGGCTCAGGCCTCTGGCTCTGGGCTGATCCCCAGCAGCGTGGGCAGCAGGGCCAGGGCTTGGGGGATCCTGCCCCTCTGCTGCCAGGGCTCTGGGGAGCCCCCCCTGCAGGGCTGGGCCCAGCTCGGGAGGCCTCAGCCCAGCAGAGACAGGGACCTGGTGGAGCGGGGCCAGAGGAGGCCCCAGCAATGCTGGGAGGGCTGGAACCCCTCTGCTGGGAGGCCAGGCTGGGAGAGCTGGGGGGGTTCAGCCTGGAGAGGAGAAGGCTCCGCGCAGACCTTCTGGGGGCCTTGCAGGGCTTCAAGGGGCCTGGCAGAAAGATGGGGACAGACTTTGGAGCAGGGCCTGTGGGGACAGGACAAGGGGGGATGGGTTGGAACTGCCAGAGGGAGATTGAGAGTGGAGAGAAGGGAGAACTTGTTGGTGCTGAGGGTGGGGAGAGCCTGGCCCAGGTTGCCCCGAGAGGTGGTGGCTGCCCCATCCCTGTCCCCATTGCAGGGGAGGTTGTTGGGGGCTCTGAGCAACCTGCTCTAGTTGCAGATGGCCCTGCTCAGGGCAGGGGGTTGGACTAGATGACCTCTAAAGGTCCCTTCCCACCCAAACCATTCTATGCTCTGTGAGCAGCGGCCCCTGGGGACAGATGCTGGAGGCCCCGGTGTCCCGTGAGGCTGTTTCTCCCCCAGGATATGACCCGTCCACACTGCGCAGGGTCTGACGTGAGCCCTGCCCTGGCTGCAGGAGGCACCTTGGCAAGTTCACATGGCAAAACATCATCAGGGGGTGAGATCTGTCCCCAACTGCTGGAATAAAAAAAAACCCCATACAAACCTTCCCGTTGTCTAAAATTTGTTCAGACTTCATTGGCTCAGACACAATAACACAGACACTGGGCCAGTACTGGCCAAGCCTGGGTCTCCTTCTTCCCACCCATCAGACCCCATCCACTCAACCCTTCCTCCTCCATCTCAGCAGCACAAATCACCAGTGGCACCATTCCAATGTCTCTACGAAGAGCGCTCGGTGCCAGGCTCAAGGTTTCCCACCACGGGCGTTGGGCGTTTATCCTTCAGCCACGCGCCAGCGGCGGCCGAAAGATCTTCCCCCCGCCCCCCAAACCCCGTTGCCGAATCGCTGGTGGTGGGATCTCTGGAGCACCTTGGGATCCTTTCCTCAAACCTGGTCCCCTCCCCTGGGACAAACTCCCGGGATCCACCGAGAAATCCTCGATCGGCCGCGGGCTCCCGCCGCTACCAGAAGGTCCACGGGGGCTGCATCATTTCGTAGGTGGGGATGCTGGTGACGTTGACAGGAATGGAGATGACGGCCCAGGGGAGCCCGTGCTGCTCCAGGGAGCGTCGGATCATGTACCTGGGGAGGATGAAGAAGGAACAGGCGCGTGGGAGTAGCTCGAGAGGGACAGAAACCACAAAGCAGCTCGAAGAGGAACTCCGCGGAGTAGTTAGGGCTGGATCCAGCAAGGCCGGGTGGGACAGGCGGGTTGCTGGGACCTCCCAGTGCTCCCCGGTGCTCAGCACTGGGGCGAGTTCTGGAGAATTACAATGATCTGGAGGAAGGGATTGAGGCAGCCTCAGTCTGCAGGAGACACTGAGTAGGGTGGGAGTGTTGAAGTGCTGGAGGGTGGGAGGCTCTACAGAGGGGTCTGGCCAGGCTGGATCGATGGGATGAGCACAACGGGATGAGGTTCATAGAATCAGAGAATAATTAAGGCTGGAAAAGACCTCTGAGATCATCGAGTCCAGCCTAGGACCTACCACCACCACTCAGCTAAACCCTGCCACTAAGTGTGGCATCCAGGCTGGCCTTAAACACCTCCAGGGACGGTGACTCCACCACCTCCCTGG
>WEIS01045395.1:0-2500 GCA_013389965.1 Todus mexicanus
CAGCACCAGCACCAGCACCAGCATCCCGGCCCTCCCTGGGGTGGTGCCGGTGCTGGTGGCAAGGGCAGGGTGAGGGGCGCTCCGGGGGGAAGCTGCAGCCCCATGTAAGAAACACCATGGCAGTGAAACCAGCCTCAGTCCTGCCTGGCACAGCTTCTGCTGGAGCGGTGCCCTCGCCCCGTCCTGATCCATCCAGCCACGCACACCCAGCTGAGTGTCCCCGTCCCTGTCCGGCTTTATGGCAGCCCCTCGCTGGTGCGTTCCATGAGAGAGCCGAGAGAGCAGGAGGTGAAGGGCCCTGGGCAGTGCTGGCAGTGCCCTGGAGGGATGCTGTGGTTCCTCGGGCCGCTGCGCCGAGCTCTGCTCGAGCTTTAATCTCAGAAATAGTTGAACATTTCTGGATATTCATTTAGATGTGGTGTGCGGGTTAAACATAACGTACGATCGCTGCTCCTCTCATTGCTTCCAATTAAACCTTGCTTGTTAGTTTAACCTCTAGGTAATCCCATCAAACAATTGATGTCAAGGAAACACTGCCCACAGTGGCTCTGGATGAGTGGCCATTAATTTTAATTGCCTTGATATTAAAGATTAAGAAGTATTGGGACTAGCAGAATGGAAACGATCTGATGTCAAGCAAATCCACTCGTTGAGGCTTCCCCAGGCTGCTGGTGATATTAAAATTTTACTGTGAGAATTAAATAAACCTTTATTAGTGATGGCTGTTGTTTGATTGGTCCAGGGGCGTGCATAAACAGAGGGGTCTCGCACACATCCGTGGACGATGCAGTTGATGTACAGAGATTCCTCAATTATGAAACTGTTAATAAAGCATAATCTGATTGTCCACAATAATTATTTGCTAGGTTTCATTAATGTATTATTGCTTCTCTGACTGACAAGGTAATATTAAGTGCAATATATAGAATACGGTGGGGTATTATCTGGGGACCAGAATGTATAAGGTACCTTCGGTATTACTGCTAAAAGCTGGAGGCTTTTCATTAATTGTGTTTAAACAAAAGCTATAGCTACATAAAACAGAGCAGGATTTGTCTGCCGTGCTCCGGGTGCCTTGCCGGGTGCCGTGGTGCAGCGCGGTGGGGTGAGAGGTGCCGCGGTGGCTTGCAGCCGGGTGCAGCCGTGGGGTGCGGGGCCCCGGGAAGCGCCGGACCCCAGCCCCTGCCTCGCCCCGTGCCAGGCAGCTGGGTCCCTGGCTGCCGAGCTGGCCAGTAACCACTGGTGTTGTTACTGGTCCCCTCCCCTTTACCTCGGTGACATTGCAGATTCTTCCTTGTCTCGGCAGCGTTGGCCAGCGTCCATGTTACACGTGGGGTTTGTTACTGAGGGGCTGTTACAGCAGCTGAAGATACACAAAGGCACCGAGAGAGATCGTACGAACTTTTCTGAGCGGCTCCAGCCGTGACCTCTGCGTGGGTTTGTGGTCGGTGTCCCGTGAGCCATCTTGGCTTCAGTACAGTGTCTTCAAAGGGAGATGACAAAGTGACTTTTCAGCCATTATTGATTTATATGATTCCTTTCATTTTCAACCGACCAAACACGATTCTGTGAGTGGGCTGCCAAGGTTGTTCCAGCCCAAAAATAAAGAACAATTGCTCTCACTGCCCGCTCGCCCTCGCTCAGCCGGACCTTGGTCCCCCTTCAGCAGCTTTCGGGGTCTTGCACTGATTTTGTTGACAAATGGCTCATAGAAGCAGGAGACAATGTTGTGCTGCATGCTGCAGCGAGCTCCAGGCTACGTGTTGTCATCAAAGAGTCACCCCTCGTGTATCCGTTTGCCAAGAGAGACCAGAGCCAGGGCACGCTCATACCCGTGGTAATATTTAACTGATCCTCAGCTACTTAGTGAACTGGAGCGCCCAGCAGATGTGGGCTGGGGACCGGGGCACGTGTATTCACTAGGCCAAATGCGGTGTCTCAGAGGGGTCACACTCTGCCAGGTCAAGCTCTTCACGTCCTTCACCCTTTGCACCTCTCCCCGCTGCAGGTGTCCAACTGGTTTGGCAATAAGAGAATCAGGTACAAGAAGAACATCGGCAAGTTCCAGGAAGAAGCCAATCTCTACGCGGCAAAGACGGCTGTGACTGCAGCGCACGCCGTGGCCGCGGCCGTCCAGAACAACCAGACAAACTCCCCCACCACACCAAACTCTGGTACGTACCCGGCTCGGGTGATAGAGCCTCCCGAAGAGCAGTCCGAGAAGGAAGACCCTCGATGTTGCCCTAGTGGGTTCGGTCAGGCTGAGGAGGCTGCAGCTCCCCGCGCAGGTCTAGTTGTGGCACGGGGAGCGGCACCGAGCCCATGGACCCCCCAGGCTGGGCCACGGCCAGGGCTGAGCACCGCTGCGCGCGGTCCCAGCGGCTTCGGTGGCGAAGCTCCCGCAGCCTCGCCGGGGAGCGGAGCAGGGCCCGTGTAATTCCCACATGGTAACGTCTGCCTGGCTCAGCTTTCTGGCAGCTTCTTTGTTTCCATAGATATT
>WEIS01045395.1:7500-12604 GCA_013389965.1 Todus mexicanus
CTGCCCGGACCCCGAGCCGAGCCTGCTCTCTGTCTCTGGGCACCGGACGCTGGTTGTTCTGAGGAGATGAAGACGTTCGCTGCTGATCTCTGTGAAAGCCAGGCCCGGGGTTTTACAGTACGAGCTGGGTGCTGCACACGCCTGCCAGGATTTGTTACCTCCTCCTGGCAGCAAACCACAGACAAACAAAGGAAAAAAAAAAAAGCGAAGGAAAAAAAAAAGCACCATCATATGGAGTGTTGTACATAGTGTAGCAAAAGAGTATTTATACATCTCACCAATCAAACACAGCTTTATTACCTCATGCGAACTCATACAAACCAATAGACTTTCAACATGTTCTGTAGCTTAGAGTGCTCACTTACTACCTCTGAACGATACTCACGCTGTAGTTTGTCTCTTTCTTATCTTTTTGCATCTTGTAATTAACTCTTTGTTTCCCCATGAGATGTAATGTACATGTAATCCTCTGAAAGAACCAGGGTTGCACCGGCAACTTCTAAAGCAGCAGAAGCGGAGACATGGGGGTCTTTAGGTTTGACACAAACAGTGAAACTGTTGTAAATACTGAGAAACATTTTGAATGTTCTTCATCTTGTTACTAATCCACGCGAAAAGAAAAAAAAAAAAACGACGACTAATTGTGATGCATACAGACTTCAGTATTCAGTACTGTACATTTCCCCTGTGTAACAGGGGCCCTTTCTCTCTCTCTTTTGTATTGTATGCGATTCTGAAACTGATTGAGTCATGAAAATAATTTGTGGCAGTGATTCTAATGTATTAAACCGTTTCGTGTTACTTTCTAACTGGATTACACCCTGGATTGAAAAAGTCTTCCTCGTGGTAGTTATATGTAGTTTCAAACATGAATAAACTTTTTGCTTTCATGATCAAACGTTGACGTAATTTCTTCCCGCTCAGGTGAGGTCAGACCTAGGAGACGATCCAGGCCACCAGCAGGGCCGGCTGGCGCGGAGCAGGAGCTGAGCGTTCTGGAAATGCCAGCAGGTCCTTGTGCCCTCCTGCCTGGGGGAGACTGGAGATGCTGGGAGAGCTGTGTCCTGGCAGGAGTGGGAGCAGGGGCAGGGGCGGGAGCAGGGGCAGAGAAGGAGCAAGAGCAGGGGCAGGGACAGGAGCAGGGGCAGGGACAGGAGCAGGAGCAGGAGCAGGAGCAGGAGCAGGAGCAGGAGCAGGGGCAGGGGCAAGGAAGGGGCCTCCCACCCGCAGGCTGCCCCTGCCAGCCCCAGCCTCTGCTTCCACCCTGCTCTGCTCAGGAGCAAGGCTTCAAGTGGAGGTGAAGGAAGGGGTCAGTCCTTTAGATGAGTTTAAAAACCATCATTGTATTCACTCTTAATTACCGTCTTTATTTAACATTAACTTTGGAACGCCAGCCTTGGCTAGCAAGTATAATACGATTATAAAAATATTTTTCTTTATTAAAAAAACTTTTTTGGAAGGACGTATATATATAAATGCTAATTTTAAATCTTTTTAATAAAGTAAAGGTCAATAACAGGTAATGGCCTATTTACCATATCTCAAGGAAATTGACTCACAGGAAATCAAATTAACGTTAATCACTTGCAGCAAATGGTCTTTGATAAATATAACTACTCACTACTCGGGTTAGTGTGGCTAGGCAGGAGGAGGGCTAGTGCCCGCGACTACCAGCCGGTGCCAGCCGCAGCCTCGCAGGAGCCGCCTGCCCATCACATCTCCTTCCCAGTCAGCTCTTCAAGCCTCCAGGAGATGCTTTGGTGGCTGAACGATTATTTGCATGATTCAATTAGCTTGCGGGTCAGCTTTTCCTACCAAGAACTCTTGTTATTTTGTTCAATACCTTTGTTTACCTGTGCTCGGCCCCAGGACCACGGCCACACTCTTGTCCCTCCACACCCCGCGTGCCCTTGGGCACCAGTTGCTGCTGCTGCTTTTGTTCACGGAGCAGACTCGACATCTCGGTCAGGTTTAGAATCGAATGTTGCTTCTTTCACTACAGGTGGCATATTTAAATAAATAAGTAAATAACTAGAGGTGCATTTTGAAGCCTTCGTTACCAGTTAACGGGAGCTGGGGCAGACGGGGACTGTGGACTTCTGAAGACTTCTCGGTGCGGAGGACAAAGCACCGAACAATTTGCTTTTGCTAATGGAGCTCCCCGAGCCCGCGCGCTCCGTGTTTATGCTTCAGCTCAATGGAAACAGTATTTTAAATGTAAAGTGTGTCAGTGGAGGCGTAGGCAGCGTAATGAACACACAGACGTCCCTCATCTTGATCACATCTCCGCTGGCCACAGGCAAGGACCTGTCACACGCTGAGGAGGTTCATAGGAAGGCCATCAACAACCTTTGGGCCGCACTTGCGTGCCCCGCGCCCGCTGGGCATCATTAGCGAGCTGCTTTACAGCATTAAGGCTTTGGGTCCCTTTGAATTACAAGTGCAATTTGGCCTTTCCTTACATTGGAGAACAGCCACGTGGTTACACGGCAAACAATAAACATCTTGTCCTTGAGGCTCGATCACACATCAGGAAGGTTTACTGCGAGCACCAGTATTAGGATCATGCTCTCGATGGTATTGCGTTTCGCCCGGTAGCTCCACCCCGGAGGGCCGCGGGAGCCTCGCGCAGGAACCGCGACTCGTGCGAGGATCCCTCCTTCACATGGACACCCCAGACGGGGCCGCAAGGTGCAGTGGGGAGTGGTGCGACCCTGGTTGTCTGCACCTCCCGGGAGAGGAGCAGAGCCCACCAGCCTCGTGCCCCACGGCTGTAGCCCCTGCCAGCCCTGGGAGGCGCCAGCCTGGAGAGCCCACACGGAGCACAGCGGGAGCAGTCGCGGGATTTGCAGCGGATCCCAGGAATCACCCGGTACCTCCTTGATGAAGGCGCCTGGCACTGCACATCATGGGGCTGCAACAGGCACAAGGGAAGATACCCACCGTGCTCCCTGGACGTGGCTCAACCAGCCGCTTTTGGGAGCAGCCCCAGCTCCATCCGACCTGCTGTGGACCTGGGCCAGGAAGCTGCGGCAAGGCCGCTGCACCGAGGAGCTGCCGGTGGCCGGGGTGTCCTGCTGAAGGGGTCATCACAAGCCTGGGAGACACAGCGCCTGGCACCCCAGCAGAGCACCCAGGGTCAGTGACTGGCAGAGCCACAGCAGCAACCCAACGAAGAGGAGTGAACCTCCGTGCGCCAAAGCGAAGCAGGTGACGACCTCTCCCTGGCGTTCAGCCGCCAAGCACCCAGCTCCCGCTGCGTCTGGCCTTGGATGCAACGAGGGATCCTCAGCATCGGAGGGGAAGAGTTGGGGCGACCGTGACCTTCCAGCAGGGCAAAATCCATGCCCCACGGGACCAGTTCAGTGAGGGCAGCTCTGCTGACAGGGCGAACTCGGCGCTGCGNCACTCCTGGGCACCCCGGACTCCCCATCGGCCGCTGAACCTGGTTTCCGTGTGCGCCCAAAAAAGCCCCTCTGCAGCGGGTGACAGTGCTGGCATTTAAAAGCTTTGCTGACAGCTGTGCTGTGGGTGCTGGGCTGCGTCCGAGCAGCGTCGGGGAATCAGCTGAGACAGGCCAGAGCAAATCTGCTTTGGGCACCTGCCCTGCCGAGGTGTCCTGTGGCACCAGTGGGGCCCATCTGCCCCAGGCTCGGCGCGGTGGGAGGAATGATGTGCATAGCCCGGGCTGGTGGGGAGCCAGCCCTGAGAGGAGCGGGCACAGGCTGACGCCGGAGGGTGAGCGCGGGAGGTGTTGGTGTAGCTGCCGGTGCCAGGACACAGCAGCCAGCGGGTTCCTGCTGCCCTCACCGAGGCCGTGCAGGTGACCAAGAGCCCTGGGCGCTGCCCTCGTCTGCACACACAAGTGGCTCGTTTGGAGGGCAGTGGGGCAGCTTCCGAGTCTGTGGGGAAGAGCCCTGGGCGGACTCTGGCCCGCTGTGCCGGGCGGGCAGCCCGGGGCTGGTCCTGGCCCCGGGGCTGGAGCCCCACCCTGAGTGTGCCCCGCGTCGGGGGTGCAGCCGGGCCCGCGCTGCTGGCTGAGCTCAGCCCCCGGTGCACGATGAGCTGACACAACTCACTAATTGCTCCGCCTCGTTACAGGATCCCCCTTGCCCCCACATCTGTCCCTGCGTCACCCTACCCGCTGAAAGCTCGACTTTCCAACAAATCCTGAAGACAAACTTTTCTTCAAAGTTTCCCTGGCGTCCTCCGTCCATTTGTTGCCAAATCCCCCGTTTCCCTGCGAGCAGGCTCTGAAGCAGGCGCCGTTTGTAGCCTCGTTCTTGCCTCCAGCAGCAGCAGCAGGAGGAGAAGTTCAAGCGTATCAGAGCTACTAGGTGATAAATCCCAAAATCTATATCAAAGCCTATTTGATCATCTTCCTGTCATTGAAATAATAAAAAGGATTAATTTATTGGAGGCTGCCAAAACCCTCATGTGGCGACAAATTTAAGGATCTTGTTTACACAGGCTAATTAAAGCCAATTAATTTCATTCCTATCTGCGGCTACTACCAGGGGTGCAGAGGAGCGTGCTCACGCAGGGTGCCGTCGGTGCGGACGTGGCGCGCGTGGCCATGCCCTGACTACATGAGCCCCTTTCCCGGGTCAGGGGTTGGCAGGGGGGACTCATGGGCGTCCCCAAGGAGCACCCCTCCGTGTCGGTGCCCCCGCGGTGGGGAAGGGACCTTCCTCCTCCTTGTCCTCCCGCTGCCCCGATGTGCCCAGCGCTGCGGGAGGGCGCTGGGACAAGGGCGATGCCCGGAGGGCCTCGGGGCTGCCTCCTCGCTGCGGCTCCAGGGTGGCTCTGGTGGTATCTGCCCCCCGCCACGGCGGATGTCGCCCACCCAGCCGCTCTCCTGGCGAAAGCTGCCGCCGAGGCCGCAGTGCCCTTCTCCAGAAGAGCGGAGACCCAGAGGGGAGCGGGCACGAGGGAGTGGGCACACCGACCTCCGGCCCCGGCACCGTGGCACGCGGCCGCCCCTGGCCCCGCACTGTCGGGAGCCCGGCGAGGCTGCGGGAGCGCGCACGAGGCCGGCGCGATACGAGCTCACCTATTAACGCTCCTCTGTTGGGATCATAAAAGGCTGCGCTTTTTTTTTTTG
>WEIS01045397.1:0-11505 GCA_013389965.1 Todus mexicanus
AAATACTGAAATACTGAAAATTTTACAGCAAAGCAAAGGAGCAGCTTTTCCAGATGCATGTGATGTTCATCCTTGTTTGGTGCTTGCAGGCCTCAAGGAGAAGCTGATTTTAGGTTGGACATTCAGAGGCACTTCCTCACAGAAAGGGGGATAGAACAGTGGGAGGTGGTGGAGTCACCGTCCCTGCAGGTGTTTAAGGACAGACTGGATGCCGCACTTAGTGGCAGGGTTTAGCTGCTGTGGTGGTGTTAGGTCCTAGGCTGGACTCGATGACCTCAGAGGGCTTTTCCAACCTTAATTACTCCATGATTCTATGATTTGCAGAGGGCTTTGCTGGGAGGTGAGACAGAGTGAAGAGAATCAGAGTTGATGAACTGTGAGGGGGGGAATAGGAGTATGAAGTGTGCTCTTTTTGACATGCTGACTCATTAAAGAAAACCACAAGTATCGTTGGAGCTAAATCCTCAACAACTCGGAGCTTCCCGGGCTCCCCGGTAGAGCAGAAGGAAACCATTGGTGGTTGCAGCTTGTAGGGCCCTTCAGACTTGAGAGGTTTTGGTGAGTGAGACGGGAACGTGGAAAAAGCTGCAGAAATCTTTTGATAGCGGAGTCATTTGGGTTCCTCTAGAAGCTCTTTCTATGCCTGCTGGTGTGGCAGGGATCTGCTGGAGGTTTTTCTCCTGCCTAGAGAGACTCTCGGATGCTGTCTGCAGTGGGCATCCACCCATGAAGTGCAGCATAAATAATTATTCCAACTTCACTTGTTAGTCAGTACTGTGGTTTATACATGAAATATGAGAGCAAGGTATCAACCGAGTTGATAATATATTTGTCTTTGCTGAGATTCAATCCCTTTACTCCTTGTTAGCGACGGTAACAACCTTATTACAAGGGATTTATGTAGAGCTCTGAAGTTGCCAACTCCACCAACCTTTCTCTAATTTAGAGACTGTAATTTATTTCTGTAATCAGATCTGTAAAATACCAAATGTCACTCGTACTTTTGCAGATCCCCCCAAATCACTTCAAAACAGAAAAAAAATCAATTATCTCTTGCTGCAGATTAGGTTTACAAGAGTCTATGACCCTCTAGGATTGGCCGTGGGAATTCCTTGTGCTAAGCACCAATTCCCAGTTCCTTAGTGCTGGGAAGAGACAACTCATGATGACAAGGGATTAATCAGCAAAGCTACTGAATGACGCCACGATTTGTTCTGCTGTAAGACTTCAGTCCTGCCTGAGATGTGTGGTTCGGAGTGGTCAATAATGCAGAAGCATAGCAGTGTCCTGGAATATCCTCAGTGTTTTCCTGAGGAATTGTAAGGAGCAAGCAGAAACTTGTATTAAAAAATATTACATGTTTTAACTTAACTAATAAGGTAACAAACTGAATATATGGAGCCTTTTTATAACACGATTGCAGGCAAGCTTCAGTTTGGGATAAATTAGTCTAGTTCATCTAGTTAAAGCCTAGTGGCTTCTGTTTGTTCACTATATCAAAGCTTATAAAGGCAAAATATTACAAATGGTCTTTGCAGATATCTTTATTTGGTTTACTCGGTAACGATCCCAGTGGTTACGTCGCGTTTACAACAGTCTTCAAATTTTGCAGGCAGTGCTAGAAGGACCAACTCGATGTAATTCTGGTTTTCCCAAAGCTGCAGTGGTTTTGTGCATTCTCGGGTGCATTAAATAAATACATGTTAATAACTGACAGTGGAAACACATTTGTGACTAGCTTGTTTATTTTCCATACAATTTCCTTTTTGAATCGCGAAGCTTTTAGTTGGAAGCGGTTTGATTTATTGGGCTGTCAAGTTTAGTTACTCTTTCTATTGGTATTAGTTTCACCTCTCTAATCTATTCAGGGGGACACTCAAATCCATTACTGAAGTTGGGAGTTAACAAGTCATTTCTCCTGTGTAACCCCCAGTTTTAGCGTCAAAGAGAAACAGAAGCCCAGCAAAATAATGCACTTCAATGTTTTTTTCGGGAGCATTCATTTTCCGCGTGTGCTGGTTAAATAGCTCTTTTTTTTTTAATATCTGTGGCTCCCAAAAGCTTTAGGAACACAGCGTTAAAAATGATGCCCGTTAGTTTCAGTGGGAAGCAACGAGAACGTTCTGAACTTCTGTTCATCTTAGTTCTGTGGTTGATTTGACTTGATGATCTCCAGAGGTCACTTCCAACCCCTTACTCTGCGATTCTGTCGTCTTAAGAGAAGCCCCTTTGCATCTGCGATTGGTGATCCATCGTATCTTCAGACGTAAGGAAATCGTACGATGACTGGAGGTACAAAATTCCTGGGTGTGCTGCTCTCTCTGAGCCTCAGACCACATTCCAGACCTTCTTACTGGGTTTAACTCCAGAAGGAAGTGGAGGAAATTAGAGGGGACTGGACCTCTTGCTGGGAGCCGTTCTAATGGGTCTTGGTGCAAAAGGAGCTTAGAGACAGAGCTAGGGGAACCAAGGAGGCCTTTGGAAGTCTGGTTGCTGTTTGATTGCCTCCAAGTTCTGCACCTAAGGTGACCAGGTAATCATGGGCTTTTACCTGGGCAAGAAGTCCCAACTGATGTTTCTGAACAACCCTGTTTACATTTGACCTGGATGCCAGATCTTCCTGGGCTTCTTTTAAGCACTGGTCTGTTTTTTTGGGGTCAAGTCTTGTATGGCTGAGGTTCCATAAGTGTATTTGCGACAGCCTTTCTGTATGTGAGTCGTGTATTACCAAAGCGAGAGTGAAAGAAAATGTAAAGGATTTATGTGGACCTAGTTGTCTTCTCCCCATCCCTTTCCATTTTCTGATGAGAATTCTGATCCTACACCTGAAGCAGAGATCATTCTGCATATAAAATATTCAGGAGAGTTTCCGGATGGTTCATTCCTGTGCTGTATTGAACCACTGGACCAAATTCTTCAGCTTGACTGTGTATTTTTTGCCTTTGGTGTTGCTCAGGTGTCTCAAGGCCGTTTTTTATCCCCCTGAAAGCATCATGCAGAAAGGGGGAGAGAGAGAAGAGGGGTCTCTGTGGGCAGGTTGGCTCTGACAAATCCTGCCTGAAGGCGCAGGGACCTGCAATGAGAACTTCAGCTGTGGATTAGTCCTTCTTCTGGAGCAGCTGTACTGAGTAGATGGGAAATGAAGCCTTAACTAGTGCCAGTGAGCCAGAAATTAGAGGTGAAATGCATTTTAACTTTAATACTCCCTTCCTGGAAGGGAGGGGAGGGATTTATTTAATTTATTTTCTTTTTAGAAAATAGTAGGTTGCTAGGTTTTTTTCTTTTTCAGAGTTTAAGGTCACTCATCTTAGGCCACTGGTAGATTTTAATGATTGCTGGCAAGTTGTCTGGACGCTTTCTGGCTTCCTCATCAGAGAACTGCTTGGCGTTGGTCCTCTCAGACATCTGCTAGCTCTTGTGCAGAGAGAAGAGACTCCATCCCCCTGCTTGTGTGGGCATGTGGAATTGGGTCACCCCTGAGGGATTCGCCATGACTGGGAGGCCTAAACAACAATAGCAAATGTGGCATTTTACGTAGGAGGCTTTAAAATAAAGCTGTTGTTCCTGCTTGGCCCCTCCCGGTCAGTCTGTCTGGTCTTGAGTTTTTAGTGAAAGAAAACTCTCGGTTCGGTGAGGAAACCTGTAGAAATTCTTGAACATAAATAAAAGTAACGCAACAAATTATCATCTGTCATTTGAACAGACTTTTAAAAAACGTATTTCCATTTTTAGTTGGTTTGTGCTTACGAAATCGAATTATTTTTCAGACTTTATGAAAACAAAGGAGAAGCAGACTTCAGGGAGTCGCTGCTGCAGCTCTTCAAGTCCATCAACGAGATGATGAGCAGCGTCTCCGACCAAACTGTCATCGTGAAGGTGGGTCCTTCACAGGTCTCTGTCTTGGCTCGACTCTTGCGTCCTAAACCAGGTCGATGAAGCGTGTGCTTGTGTCTGTCCTCAGAAGCATATTTTACCTCAAACTTGGTGCTTCTAATGAAGGGTTTGCGACCATAAAAAGCATGTGCTTCGAACGGCAAAGTTTAATCAAATTGCTGCAAATACCTCACTTCTATTTTTAAGAGAACTTAGGGGTTAAATGACCTTTAGATTATTTAACTTGTATAACAACTTAAGGTATTTTTCATGTATTATCTTCAAGGTGCTGATGAAAATGTGAGTCCTTGTATTCTTCTGCACTTACTGATGTCCTGCACTGTCCAGGGACTTCAGTGTAGTATCTTAAACCCTAGTCCCTGTTTGTAGTGGTAAATCAGTAGTGAGTCAGACTCCAAACTCCACCTCATGCCCCTCTTCTGTTGTCCTTTTAAAACAGTAGCTACTTCTGGTAGCGTTGGCTGGCTCCTGGAATTGGGCATGTGCTCTCTGACCTCAAATGAACGTGGGCGTCTATCTCAGAGCAGAAATGTTGAGTTTTAGGAACGGTAGATTTTTGTATCCAGAGGAGTCTGAGGTCATTGTGCTGATCCTGGTCTCGTGTTCTGATCGTGAATCCCCTTCACCATGGGAGAATACAGAGATGGTCACGAGCAGCAGCTTGATGAGCTACACCTTGAAGTTCTCCTTGTTCTCCTTTAGAATTTATAAAAGGACGCAACTCTTGACCTAGTTGTGCTGAATCAGTTGCAGGACGATCAGAAAAGGGCTAAGAATTGGGGTTGAATTTGGAGACAGATAGACGGCGTGACTTCTCCTGCTCAGATGTTCGCTGGTTGTGCATCAGAAGGGTTTTTTAAAGCAAAGAAGAAGAGTAGCAAAGCACTAGGCTGGTGCAAGAGGTTCCCCTCGAAGGGAACTGGGGAGCGCGCGGTGGGAAGACACCTCAGTCAAAGGCCCTGATCCTTTGTTACCGAGTCCATGGAGGTCTTAGGTTGAAGTAATAACCGTGCTGAGCACACAGCAAAAATACATGGTGGGGATAAAGCGGCCGAGTTCAAATATTTTAGGCAGAGAGACTGCGAGTGCATCATCTGATAACAAAATAGGGGTATTACATGTTGGAAGCAAGCTGTATTTTCGTTCCGTTGACAAAGCATTGATCCTGAGTGGAAATTGGTGAGTTTGAGGCAGTGACTCAGTGTGTGCTAGCTGGGCTTTTTTACAAATAGGATGTTTTCAGATTACGAGGATTGAATGCCAAGATTTATTTTGCTGCGACTTGTTTGTGAGACCTGCTTCTGGAAGGCAGAAGGGCATGAGGTGTTTTCTTTTTCACAGATTGTGCTCTAAAAAAGTAAAATAATACTAAAAAAAAAATAGATTTGGTCGTCTTCACCTGAGATGCAGGAAGAGAAGACGAGCATCCTAGCAGAGGCTAGAGAGCACTGCAGCAGGATCTGTCCTGGGCTGTGTTATTTCACATTCAGATGTCTGCAGATGTGTTGCGAGCCCATCTACCCTCTGCATTTGGCTGTGTGCAGAGTGCTGGTAGCTGTAGCCTTGGCAGATACGCCAGGCTGGGGTCGTCCGAGAATCGTGCTTGTGGCTGCCTTTCAGAAGCCTTGACAACCTTTCATTCATTATTCATCGATTTCATCTCCTTTGGACTCTAATTACGTAGCTCTTAGAACACATAATTGTTAGTATTGGCTTTTTTTGCAGCTTGCGAGATTGCTTTATTATGTTCAGATATCCACTGAAGCGTTGCGGGTTTTTTTCAGTAACTAGAATGTGTTGAGTCTATTACCAAGAATAAAATTATTGAATAGGTGGATAAATGTGGGGTTGGTTTTTTTTTTTGATAGAGATCGACTATGGCTCTTGTGCATCTGACCCGACAAAGCTGCTGGTGTCCTGGGAGAGGGTGTCAGTAACCACGGGAAGTGGACGTGACTTTACAGACTTCATTCAGCATCTTTGTCAGCGAGCTGGAGTTTGTAGTTAAGTAGCGTGGTAGGTAGTGAGGAACATCAGAAGGACCCCACAAAACTGAGGGGGGCTAAAATGCGAGCTGCAGGGTAGGCAAATGCAAGGCAGCACATCTCGGGAGCAATAAGTGCACTCCCTGCGTGCTGCTCTACTTGAAGCTGGCAGTTGCAGCTTGAGGAAGACACCTCGAAGTCACGACTGACAGCTCTCCGTGGTCATCGGTTCCATGCGTGCTGGCAGGTGAAGAAGGAACAGGGTGTTGAGTGTCACCCAGATGAGGAGGATGTGGCAGGGCTGTCGTTTTGTTGGTCGATAGCGTTGGTGCATCCACATCTTGAATGCCAGGTGCCGTTCTTGTCTCCGTACCTCAGGAGGCGAAGGGGTGCGAAGGACCAGGATTGGGAGTACTGCACCTTCCTGGTGGCTGAGTTGTTTGTGAAACTCGCCTGCACCAAATCCCACAGCACGAGAAATAGATTACGCTCACTGACATCAGTAGGAGGTTAATTTAAAACAAGTAAAAGGAAAGAATTTCATTTCTAAAGCTTGTCACGGGGCATTATTGAGACGAATTGCGTCAGCAGGCCCAGAAAGAGGTTAGACAGGTTTACAGAGCACAGGTCCATTGATGTTCTGAAAGGATGAGTGGAGATGCAGCTTCCAAATGGTGCTGAGGGAGCCAGAAGGGGAATGGACCACAAAAAATGTGAATAGCATCTCCTGCGTCCACAGCTGGACACTCGAGTGCTGGACTGTAGACACCGTTGGTGTGATGCAGCATTTCTTGTGCTGTTGGGTACTCTGAAGTCTTGTAGAAAAGTAATGAAGGTCATAGAAACATGAAGTGATTTCAGTTGGGAGGGACGTTAAAGATCTTCTCATTCCAACCCCCCTGCCGTGGGCAGGGACACCTCTTGCTAGGGCAGGTTGCTCAAAGCCCCGTCCAGCCTGGCCTTGAACACTTCCAGGGATGGAGCATCCACAGCTTCCCTGGGCAACCTGTTCTGGTGTCTCACCACCCTCAGAGGGAGGAACTTCTCCCTAATTTCTAATCTAAATCTTCCCTCTTCCAGTTTGAAACCATGACCCCTTGTCTTACCACTACAAGCCCTTGTCAAAAGTCCCTTCCCAGCTTTCTTGAAGGCCTCCTTTAGATTCTGAAAGGCCACAATAAGGTCTCTCCAGGCTGAAGATAAACAGATAAGCAGCTAGGTCCTTCTGTTGTGCAGTTAAGAGTAGCAGATGTAGCTGTGGCAGTATCAGACTTTTTCAAGTGTTCTGAAGATATTTCAGGGGTTTTGAAGTAGTTTTAATATATATTGGGGGGAAACAAATACAAGTATACATGATAAACCTGTCTGGAGAGATCAGAAGTTGTAAAGACCTCTGTCAAAAATTAAGGTGCATCCCATGAGAAGAAACAGATGCTCAGGTCTCACATTTGAATGTTTCTTTTTCTCCTCACAAGACTTGTGATCTGGCTTGATAGTTTATCAACGTGAAGCAGAACGGCCACTGGAAGGTGTTTCTCAAATGTTCACAGCTTTGCTCTTTGGGCTGGTTGCACTGAAGTGTTGGGGTTTTTTTCCCCTAGCATGTCTGCAAAGAGAGCAGCCTTCGAGCTGACACTGTGTGGGGGAGAATGAAGGACCCTTGTCTTGTGTTCTTAGCAGGAATGACTCTTTATCTATTCAAGTATTTTATGTCCTTGTGGAAGCTGATGAGCTGTTCTGACCACGGCTCAGGGCTTCAGCGTCTTAATATTTTGCATTTATATTGCCCTTTTCTTTTTAATTTGAATTTTTCAAGGCTTTGGGTACACTTAAAAAAGCTTCCTCAAAAAACCTGGGTGAATTTTACAAGGATTTACGGTTGTAGAGGACAAAGAGGCTTTGAATTTATACCTTTTTCAGAATTACATCTGTTCAAATTTTCTTAGGGTGGAGGAGACTTTGTATGTGTCTATTTTACTTTGCAAACCTGACTTCAGTTTCAGACTTGAATGAAACAAAATCAAGAGTTATTTTCTTCAGAGGGCACGTTAAGTGATACTTGGTGGTGTTGCTGGTTGCAGATAGGTGCAACTTCATAGCATCGACTCAGTTTTTCCTCAAGATGTAAAAGGGGAAAAAAAATAAACAAGGAAAACAAAAGCCTCATCTACAAAATCCTCTACAGCACCAAAATCATGCCTGGCATTACTGAGGACACTTCGACTCCTGGTCTCATAGCTGGGAGCGACAATAACCTGTACAAGGTCCTCCAAGAAGCCTTGAGCTGGCATGGAGTTAGGGAGAGGCACATCTTCGTCAGCTGTCTGTCTGTCCATCCTTCACTGCTTTCAAGGAGGAGGCTCTGAGTAATCCCAGTGCTGCTGCCCACTGTGTCGGTGCAGTTAATGGTCACTTGGTGGCTGAAGAACTGGTCGCCCAGTCCTTAGGGCGTATGTTTGTGTGGCTGGCTTGGCTGTGCATGGAAAAAACATCTGTATTTTTTGCTTTTCAAGTGGGAAGGTCTATTTCCTTTCGTGAGCTTTTGGTATTGCAAAACAATAACAATTGAAAAACATTATTAAAAGGTTATTTGAAATTTAAAAACGTTATTAAAAGGTCATTTTAAATTTGAGTTGTCGTGCTTCAGCTGCGGAGTTTCCACTAAATAGGTAAAAATCAATATATTCTTGGAACACAATTTAAGCAGAGCTTTACGAACATTTTTACCTCTTAGTGGACTCGAATGTGTTGCAGTCGAAACATTGAAGTGCAAGCAGGAATAAAACCTTCTTTCATTCTAGGCTAGAAAAGCAGCAAGAGTCAATCCTGTAGGTTTGAATTTGAGAAGTTAGAGTGGTATAAATCAGTGTTCAAAACAACGTCGAGTTTGTGTAGTTTGTTATTAAATATAGTTCTTAGGGGGGTTTTGGTGTGTGTCAGTATTGACTGCAGCAGTGACAGGGATTCAGAGATCACCTTTTACGCTGGATTTATTTTTTTTTAAGGTGTCCAAACTGGGAAAGAGGGAAATTCAAACAGCGATTTGAGCGGGTGGATGTTGCAGTCATTCTCTTATTACATGATGACGGGTGGTGGGCTGCGGTAATAATTGAGACGTGGAGAGCTTCAACTTAGTTTTTTCAAGTATCAGTTCAATTCGATGAGTTAATTCCTTGCTTAAATAAGGTGTGCAGCGTTGTACGTGCACCTATTTTTAATGGCTCCGAGCGGAGGGAGCTTTCCTGGGTTTATTCCTATTTTCTGCTAGTTGGTGCGTGATAATTATTTCCTTAACCTTTTCCTGCTTAAGCGTGAGCTCAGCTGAAGCCTAGCAGGACGGTTTTCAAGCTTCGATAAAAATGCAAATGTTGCCTGGTAATTTATTCTTGCATCTTTTCGGAAAGACGGGCGGCTGAGGCAGCGGGATGGAATTGATGAGGACTGGCTGATTTGGGCTGGGGTTGTACGAGGGAGCCCAACCATCCTCAGCAGGCTTCTCGCAGTTTGCTCTCCATGTTTGTTGTTAGGTGCGACTTTGTGCTGCTGTTCAGGATGACTGGAAAAAAAACCCAAACCAGCCAGGCTGGCTGGCAGACGAGTGGGTTCTCTGGGCTTTAAAATGGTCTTGATAAAGTNGATCTAATCCAACCTTCCTGCTGTGGGCAGGGATGCCTCTCAAGCAGACCAGGTCGCTCGAGGCTCCATCCAACCTGCCCATCACTGAATTTATCCCTTCAACACGTTATTCAGTGACCAGCTCTGAAGAAGTTTAGGACAATACAATAAGTGCTCAAGTCATTAGAAGCACATAGATGAATTTATCTGGAAGGTTGCAAAGGATGACTGCTCTCAATAGAGAGGTCCTCGTGTTGATTGAAGCGATAAGCTGTAATTATTCTGTGCAATGATAAACCTTAGAGATTTTCATCCTTGGTATTGGCTGTGCCGAGAAGTGTGACCATCAATTATAGCTTATTTTATTCTATTTAAGGTAGAGCTTTGACTTTTCTGGACCTTATTATTTTCGCTCGGTGAGTTTTGTTTCTTGGCACACTTAATTGCCTGGGGGGTTTTTTTTTGAGTTTAGAAGGGTATCCTTGAAGCGCTGCGCCCATCGACTCGGCAGCTCAATAGCTTTTATTGGCAGCTGGTTCATGTTCGAAGCGTCAGTTAATGGTTCTCCTCATGTGTCTGTACTTTGGCCGTGATTTAATACCTTTTCTCCACGGATATCTTACTCCTCAAGGGGAAAGGAACACGTGTTTGTGTGTGTACGGTTCTGTGTGGTGAGGAGAGGGAGAAATAAAGGATGAGATATTATATCAAAAGGTACTTTGGGTTAGCTCGCAGGCTGGCGCGTGCTTGCCGACGTCACGTCGATCCTTGATTCGTGTGTGAATCAGATCCCAGAAAGAAAAGAAAAACCACCAACAAATAAATTCCAATAATACCCCGACAGTCAATACAACAACGAGTGGACATGGAAGGTTAGCTCAGGAACAGGGAAGATACATCCATTATTCACACAATGCCCTGTCTTGTTTCTTCTTCCTCTCCTTTTCATTCTTCCCCTTTGCTGGTTTCTTTGTAGTACTTAACATGAATGATTATTTTATTTTTTTTTTTAACTCGATAAGGGTAGCAATAATTTGTCACTTGTTTTCCACAAAGAGAGAAACCCCTTTGGGCAGTAAAATGTTTTTTTTTTCCAAGCCCAGCTTGAAACTCTGTGTAATTATTGAGTAAATGTGCACGGCTGCTATTTCCAGCTCGCTGTGTGTGCCTAATGGGATCACGTGGCAATTGTTACAAAAACTTGTTTGATTAAAAAAATCGAAGAATTAAGGATCTCCATTCCTGTGTTTTCTCTCTTATGAATTTTCGAGTGTCTGCAGCATCGCTCTGTGCCTAGGAAATGAAGATTTTGATTTCCTTTGCCATGTGCTTCTGGCAGAAAAGAGAAATTTGAACCTTTGTCCAGCACTGATCAAGAGTGGAGAGTAATCTAATTTCATGTTGTTCCATGGAAAAAACCCAAAGCAGATTGCTTGTTTGTTTTCTCCTGATGTTATATGAAAAGATGAGAACGGGTTTTGGTTTTTTTTATCTGCTGAATATAATATGCCTCATTTATGTATTCCAGTATCCTGGGAATAACCAGCATTGCAATTGTGCTGCTGCTAACAAAACATCCAGGTCCAGCTGCAGCTTCTAACGAAGTAAAATCTACAGCGGGAGCTGCTTTTTTACAGGAGCTAATATCAACAAAAAGTTATTGTAGTAGACCTTTGGATTACACGGGTGTGGATTTAATCACGGGGCTTGTAGAGCCTGCTCGTCTGGTCAGACCATCATATAATTGCCTCAGTTGAGACTGGAAATTGGGCAATACACTTCCACAATATTCTTTAAATTTTAAGACATTAAACTCTTAATTGGATTGCCCATAAAGAAGAACCCAAGTTGTGCGAACCGTTGTCACTACAAGCTTGAAATTGATGCTGTGAAGAGTTTTACCTGGCAGCGCTTCGTCGGACGTCTTAATTTTAACGCTCGTGCCGGCGCAGTGTGAAATTTTAATTCAAGATACAAAACCCCAAGCTCTTTTTTATTTATTTTTATTTTT